>CM076614.1:47030602-47114985 GCA_038502775.1 Hippodamia convergens
AAAAAAGTCGCAGTTTTCCGGATTTTAAAAATTTCACCTGCAAAATGAGAATTTTTGAAATTTTGGAATTTCGAATTCTGCATATCTGGACTAATTGGCTCCGGATTGTGATGGGGTTTGCAGACTGTGATCAGCGATGAGGACACTTTCTCCCTAGCACAACAAATCGCAATCGAAAATTTCGAATTTTTGGCCGAAAAAATCCAAAGGGGTAGACCCCCCAAAAACGCTATATTTTGCATTCTCTAAGAAATCGCCTGACTCTATGGGCCTTTTTGGATATGGAGGTTTTAAAACCGGTCCGAAAACTATCAGAAAAAACACTGAGTGTATCACTTATAGTCATTTCCTTGTCACCAGAGCGTTTCAAAGTAAACTCGAAAATGAAAAATGCAAAAAATTCATCATCGTTTCTCTCGAAAACTAGGGTAGATATTTTCGAGTTTTTTTTGAAAATGTACGTTTCGAAGTCGCTTGATTGGATAAAGAAGAAAAAATCGCAGTTTTCCGATTTTAAAAATTTTCACCTGCAAAATGAGAATTTTTGAAATTTTGGAAATTTCGATTCTGCATATCTCGACTAATTGGCTCCGGATTGAGATGGGGTTTGCAGACTGGTGATCAGCGATGAGGACACTTTCTTTCCCTAGCACAAAAAAATCGCAATCGAAAATTTCGAAATTTTGTCCGAAAAAATCCAAAGGGGTAGACCCCCCCAAAAACGCTATATTTTGCATTCTCTAAGGAA
The DNA here is from genome assembly GCA_038502775.1 of Hippodamia convergens. Lineage (NCBI taxonomy): Eukaryota > Metazoa > Arthropoda > Insecta > Coleoptera > Coccinellidae > Hippodamia > Hippodamia convergens. The sequence continues at coordinate 47,031,351 of CM076614.1, forward strand.
ATCGCCTGACTCTATGGGCCTTTTGGATATGGAGGTTTAAAACCGGTCGAAAAATATCAGAAAAAAAGACTGAGTGTATCACTTATAGTCATTTCCTTGTCACCAGAGCGTTTCAAAGTAATCTCGAAAATGAAAAATGCAAAAAATTCATCATCGTTTCTCTCGAAAACTAGGGTAGATATTTTCGAGTTTTTTTTGAAAATATACATTTTCGGAGTCGCTTGATTGGATAAGAAGAAAAAAGTCGCAGTTTTCCGGATTTTAAAAATTTTCACCTGCAAAATGAGAATTTTTGAAATTTTGGAAATTTCGATTCTGCATATCTCGACTAATTGGCTCCGGATTGATATGGGGTTTGCAGACTGTGATCAGCGATGAGGATACTTTCTCCCTAGCACAAAAAATCGCAATATCGAAAATTTCGAAATTTTGTCCGAAAAAATCCAAAGGGGTAGACCCCCCCAAAAACGCTATATTTTGCATTCTCTAAGGAAATCGCCTGACTCTATGGGCCTTTTTGGAATGGAGGTTTTCGAACCGGTCGGGAACTATCAGAAAAAACACTGAGTGTAATCACTTATAGTCATTTCCTTGCCACCAGAGCGTTTCAAAGTAAACTCGAAAATGAAAAATGCAAAAAATTCATCATCGTTTCTCTCGAAAACTAGGGTAGATATTTTCGAGTTTTATATTAAAATGTACGTTTTCGAAGTCGCTTGATTGGATAAGAAGAAAAAAGTCGCAGTTTTCCGGATTTTAAAAATTTTCACCTGCAAAATGAGAATTTTTGAAATTTTGAAATTTTCGATTCTGCATATCTCGACTAATTGGCTCCGGATTGAGATGAGGTTTGCAGACTGGTGATCAGCGATGAGGACACTTTCTCCCTAGCAGAGAAAATCGCAATAGAAAATTTCGAAATTTTGGCCGAAAAAATCCAAAGGGGTAGACCCTCCCAAAAACGCTATATTTTGCATTCTCTAAGGAAATCGCCTGACTCTAGGGCCTTTTTGGATATGGAGGTTTTTAAAACCGGTCGGGAACTATCAGAAAAAACACTGAGTGTATCACTTATAGTCATTTCATTGTCACCAGAGCGTTTCAAAGTAAACTCGAAAATGAAAAATGCAAAAAATTCATCATCGTTTCTCTCGAAAACTAGGGTAGATATTTTCGAGTTTTATATGAAAATGTACGTTTTCGAAGTCGCTTGATTAGATAAGAAGAAAAAAGTCGCAGTTTTCCGGATTTTAAAAATTTTCACCTGCTAAAATGAGAATTTTTGAAATTTGGAAATTTCGATTCTGCATATCTCGACCAATTGGCTCCGGATTGAGATGGGGTTTGCAGACTGGTGATCAGCAATGAGGACACTTTCTCCTACACAAAAAATCGCAATCGAAAATTTCGAAATTTTGGCCCAAAAATCCAAAGGGGTAGACCCCCCCAAAAACGCTATATTTTGCATTCTCTGAGGAAATCGTCTGACTCTCTATGGGCCTTTTTGGATATGGAGGTTTTCAAACCGTCGGGAACTATCAGAAAAAATACTGAGTGTATCACTTATAGTAATTTCCTTATCACCAGAGCGTTTTCAAAGTAAACTCGAAAATGAAAAATGCAAAAAATTCATCATCGTTTCTCTCTCGAAAACTAGGGTAGATATTTTCGAGTTTTATATGAAAATGTACGTTTCGAAGTCGCTTGATTAGATAAGAAGAAAAAAGTCGCAGTTATCCGATTTTAAAATTTTCACCTGCTAAATGAGAATTTTTGAAATTTTGGAAATTTCGATTCTGCATATCTCGACCAATTGGCTCCGGATTGAGATGGGGTTTGCAGACTGGTGATCAGCGATGAGGACACTTTCTCCTAGCACAAAAAATCGCAATCGAAAATTTCGAAATTTTGGCCCGCAAAAATCCAAAGGGAGTAGACCCCCCCAAAAACGCTATATTTTGCATTCTCTGAGGAAATCGTCTGACTCTATGGGCCTTTTTGGATATGGAGGTTTTCAAAACCGGTCGGGAACTATCAGAAAAAATACTGAGTGTATCACTTATAGTAATTTCCTTATCACCAGAGCGTTTCAAAGTAAACTCGAAAATGAAAAATGCAAAAAATTCATCATCGTTTCTCTCGAAAACTAGGGTAGATATTTTCGGTTTTTTTGAAAATGTACGTTTTCGAAGTCGCTTGATTAGATAAGAAGAAAAAAGTCGCAGTTATCCGGATTTAAAAATTTTTCACCTGCTAAATGAGAATTTTTGAAATTTTGGAAATTTCGATTCTGCATATCTCGACCAATTGGCTCCGGATTGAGATGGGGTTTGCAGACTGGTGATCAGCGATGAGGACACTTTCCCCCTAGCACAAAAAATCACAATCGAAAATTTCAAAATTTTGGCCGAAAAAATCCAAAGGGTAGACCCCCCCAAAAACGCTATATTTTGCATTCTCTAAGGAAATCGCCTGACTCTATGGCCTTTTGGATATGGAGGTTTTAAAATCGGTCGGGAACTATCAGAAAAAACACAGAGTGTATCACTTATAGTCATTTCCTTGCCACCAGAGCGTTTTCAAAGTAAACTCGAAAATGAAAAATGCAAAAAATTCATCATCGTTTCTCTCGAAAAGTAGGGTGGATATTTCGAGTTTTATATGAAAATGTACGTTTTCGAAGTCGCTTGATTGGATAAGAAGAAAAAAAGTCGCAGTTTTCCGGATTTTAAAAATTTTCACCTGCAAAATGAGAATTTTTGAAATTTTGGAAATTCGATTCTGCATATCTGGACTAATTGGCTCCGGATTGAGATGGGTTTGCAGACTGGTGATCAGCGATGAGGACACTTTCTCCCTAGCACAACAAATCGCAATCGAAAATTTCGAAATTTTGGCCGAAAAAATCCAAAGGGGTAGACCCCCCCAAAAACGCTATATTTTGCATTCTCTAAGGAAATCGCCTGACTCTATGGGCCTTTTTGGATATGGAGGTTTTAAAACGTCGAAAACCATCAGAAAAAACACTGAGTGTATCACTTATAGTCATTTCCTTGTCACCAGAGCGTTTCAAAGTAAACTCGAAAATGAAAAATGCAAAAAATTCATCATCGTTTCTCTCGAAAACTAGGGTAGATATTTTCGAGTTTTTTTTGAAAATGTACATTTTCGGAGTCGCTTGATTGGATAAGAAGAAAAAAGTCGCAGTTTTCCGGATTTTTAAAATTTTCACCTGCAAAATGAGAATTTTTGAAATTTTGGAAATTTCGATTCTGCATATCTCGACTAATTGGCTCCGGATTGAGATGGGTTTGCAGACTGGTGATCAGCGATGAGGACACTTTCTCCCTAGCACAAAAAATCGCAATCGAAAATTTCGAAATTTTGTCCGAAAAAATCCAAAGGGGTAGACCCTCCCAAAAACGCTATATTTTGCATTCTCTAAGGAAATCGCCTGACTCTATGGGCCTTTTTGGATATGGAGGTTTTAAAACCGGTCGAAAACTATCAGAAAAAATACTGAGTGTATCACTTATAGTCATTTCCTTGTCACCAGAGCGTTTCAAAGTAAACTCGAAAATGAAAAATGCAAAAAATTCATCATCGTTTCTCTCGAAAACTAGGGTAGATATTTTCGAGTTTTATTTGAAAATGTACATTTTCGAGTCGCTTGATTGGATAAGAAGAAAAAAGTCGCAGTTTCCGGATTTTAAAAATTTTCACCTGCTAAATGAGAATTTTTGAAATTTTGGAAATTTCGATTCTGCATATCTCGACCAATTGGCTCCGGATTGAGATGGGGTTTGCAGACTGGTGATCAGCGATGAGGACACTTTCCCCCTAGCACAAAAAATCGCAATCGAAAATTTCAAAATTTTGGCCGAAAAAATCCAAAGGGGTAGACCCCCCCAAAAACGCTATATTTTGCATTCTCTAAGGAAATCGCCTGACTCTATGGGCCTTTTTGGATATGGAGGTTTTAAAATCCGTCGGAACTATCAGAAAAAACACAGAGTGTATCACTTATAGTCATTTCATTGTCACCAGAGCGTTTCAAAGTAAACTCGAAAATGAAAAATGCAAAAAATTCATCATCGTTTCTCTCGAAAACTAGGGTAGATATTTTCGAGTTTTTTTGAAAATGTACATTTTTCGAAGTCGCTTGATTGGATAAGAAGAAAAAGTCGCAGTTTTCCGGATTTTAAAAATTTTCACCTGCAAAATGAGAATTTTTGAAATTTTGGAAATTTCGATTCTGCATATCTCGACTAATTGGCTCCGGATTGAGATGAGGTTTGCAGACTGTGATCAGCGATGAGGACACTTTCTCCCTAGCAGAGAAAATCGCAATAGAAAATTCGAAATTTTGGCCGAAAAAATCCAAAGGGTAGACCCCCCCAAAAACGCTATATTTTGCATTCTCTAAGGAAATCGCCTGACTCTATGGGCCTTTTGGATATGGAGTTTTAAAACCGGTCGGGAACTATCAGAAAAAACACTGAGTGTATCACTTATAGTCATTTCCTTGTCACCAGAGCGTTTCAAAGTAAACTCGAAAATGAAAAATGCAAAAAATTCATCATCGTTTCTCTCGAAAACTAGGGTAGATATTTTCGAGTTTTATATGAAAATGTACGTTTTCGAAGTCGCTTGATTAGATAAGAAGAAAAAAGTCGCAGTTATCCGGATTTTAAAAATTTTCACCTGCTAAATGAGAATTTTTGAAATTTGGAAATTTCGATTCTGCATATCTCGACCAATTGGCTCCGGATTGAGATGGGGTTTGCAGACTGGTGATCAGCGATGAGGACACTTTCTCCCTAGCACAAAAAATCGCAATCGAAAATTTCGAAATTTTGGCCGCAAAAAATCCAAAGGGTAGACCCCCCAAAAACGCTATATTTTGCATTCTCTGAGGAAATCGTCTGACTCTATGGGCCTTTTTGGATATGGAGGTTTTCGAACCGGTCGGGAACTATCAGAAAAAATACTGAGTGTATCACTTATAGTAATTTCCTTATCACCAGAGCGTTTCAAAGTAAACTCGAAAATGAAAAATGCAAAAAATTCATCATCGTTTCTCTCGAAAACTAGGGTAGATATTTTCGAGTTTTATATGAAAATGTACGTTTTCGAAGTCGCTTGATTAGATAAGAAGAAAAAAGTCGCAGTTATCCGGATTTTAAAAATTTTCACCTGCTAAATGAGAATTTTTGAAATTTTGGAAATTTCGATTCTGCATATCTCGACCAATTGGCTCCGGATTGAGATGGGTTTGCAGACTGGTGATCAGCGATGAGGACACTTTCTCCCTAGCACAAAAAATCGCAATCGAAAATTTCGAAATTTTGGCCGCAAAAATCCAAAGGGGTAGACCCCCCCAAAAACGCTATATTTTGCATTCTCTGAGGAAATCGTCTGACTCTATGGCCTTTTTGGATATGGAGGTTTTCAAACCGGTCGGGAACTATCAGAAAAATACTGAGTGTATCACTTATAGTAATTTCCTTATCACCAGAGCGTTTCAAAGTAAACTCGAAAATGAAAAATGCAAAAAAATTCATCATCGTTTCTCTCGAAAACTAGGGTAGATATTTTCGGGTTTTTTTGAAAATGTACGTTTTCGAAGTCGCTTGATTAGATAAGAAGAAAAAAGTCGCAGTTATCCGGATTTTAAAAATTTTCACCTGCTAAATGAGAATTTTTGAAATTTTGGAAATTTCGATTCTGCATATCTCGACCAATTGGCTCCGGATTGAGATGGGGTTTGCAGACTGGTGATCAGCGATGAGGACACTTTCCCCCTAGCACAAAAAATCACAATCGAAAATTTCAAATTTTGGCCGAAAAAATCCAAAGGGGTAGACCCCCCCAAAAACGCTATATTTTGCATTCTCTAAGGAAATCGCCTGACTCTATGGGCCTTTTTGGATATGGAAGTTTTAAAAATCGGTCGGGAACTATCAGAAAAAACACAGAGTGTATCACTTATAGTCATTTCCTTGCCACCAGAGCGTTTCAAAGTAAACTCGAAAATGAAAAATGCAAAAAATTCATCATCGTTTCTCTCGAAAAGTAGGGTGGATATTTTCGAGTTTTATATGAAAATGTACGTTTTCGAAGTCGCTTGATTGGATAAGAAGAAAAAAGTCGCAGTTTTCCGGATTTTAAAAATTTCACCTGCAAAATGAGAATTTTTGAAATTTTGGAAATTTCGATTCTGCATATCTGACTAATTGGCTCCGGATTGAGATGGGGTTTGCAGACTGGTGATCAGCGATGAGGACACTTTCTCCCTAGCACAACAAATTGCAATCGAAAATTTCGAAATTTTGGCCGAAAAAATCCAAAGGGGTAGACCCCCCAAAAACGCTATATTTTGCATTCTCTAAGGAAATCGCCTGACTCTATGGGCCTTTTTGGATATGGAGGTTTTAAAACCGGTCGAAAACCATCAGAAAAAACACTGAGTGTATCACTTATAGTCATTTCCTTGTCACCAGAGCGTTTCAAAGTAAACTCGAAAATGAAAAATGCAAAAATTCATCATCGTTTCTCTCGAAAACTAGGGTAGATATTTTCGAGTTTTTTTTGAAAATGTACATTTTCGGAGTCGCTTGATTGGATAAGAAGAAAAAAGTCGCAGTTTTCCGGATTTTAAAAATTTTCACCTGCAAAATGAAATTTTTGAAATTTTGGAAATTTCGATTCTGCATATCTCGACTAATTGGCTCCGGATTGAGATGGGTTTGCAGACTGGTGATCAGCGATGAGGATACTTTCTCCCTAGCACAAAAAATCGCAATCGAAAATTTCGAAATTTTGTCCGAAAAAATCCAAAGGGGTAGACCCCCCCAAAACGCTATATTTTGCATTCTCTAAGGAAATCGCCTGACTCTATGGGCCTTTTTGGATATGGAGGTTTTAAAACCGGTCGAAAACTATCAGAAAAAATACTGAGTGTATCACTTATAGTCATTTCCTTGTCACCAGAGCGTTTCAAAGTAATCTCGAAAATGAAAATGCAAAAAATTCATCATCGTTTCTCTCGAAAACTAGGGTAGATATTTTCGAGTTTTTTTGAAAATGTACATTTTCGGAGTCGCTTGATTGGATAAGAAGAAAAAAAGTCGCAGTTTTCCGGATTTTAAAAATTTTCACCTGCAAAATGAGAATTTTTGAAATTTTGGAAATTTCGATTCTGCATATCTCGACTAATTGGCTCCGGATTGAGATGGGGTTTGCAGACTGGTGATCAGCGATGAGGATACTTTCTCCCTAGCACAAAAAATCGCAATCGAAAATTTCGAAATTTTGTGTCCGAAAAAAAAAAATCCAAAGGGTAGACCCCCCCCCAAAAACGCTATATTATGCATTCTCTAAGGAAATCGCCTGACTCTATGGGCCTTTTTGGAATGGAGGTTTTCGAACCGGTCGGGAACTATCAGAAAAAACACAGAGTGTATCACTTATAGTCATTTCCTTGCCACCAGAGCGTTTCAAAGTAAACTCGAAAATGAAAAATGCAAAAAATTCATCATCGTTTCTCTCGAAAACTAGGGTAGATATTTTCGAGTTTTATATGAAAATGTACGTTTTCGAAGTCGCTTGATTAGATAAGAAGAAAAAAGTCGCAGTTATCCGGATTTTAAAAATTTTCACCTGCTAAATGAGAATTTTTGAAATTTTGGAAATTTCGATTCTGCATATCTCGACCAATTGGCTCCGGATTGAGATGGGGTTTGCAGACTGGTGATCAGCGATGAGGACACTTTCTCTCCTAGCACAAAAAATCGCAATCGAAAATTTCGAAATTTTGGCCGCAAAAATCCAAAGGGGTAGACCCCCCCAAAAACGCTATATTTTGCATTCTCTGAGGAAATCGTCTGACTCTATGGGCCTTTTTGGATATGGAGGTTTTCAAACCGGTCGGGAACTATCAGAAAAATACTGAGTGTATCACTTATAGTAATTTCCTTATCACCAGAGCGTTTCAAAGTAAACTCGAAAATGAAAAATGCAAAAAATTCATCATCGTTTCTCTCGAAAACTAGGTAGATATTTTCGGTTTTTTTTTGAAAATGTACGTTTTCGAAGTCGCTTGATTGGATCAGAAGAAAAAAGTCGCAGTTTTCCAGATTTTAAAAATTTTCACCTGCTAAAATGAGAATTTTTGAAATTTTGGAAATTTCGATTCTGCATATCTCGACCAATTGGCTCCGATTGAGATGGGGTTTGCAGACTGGTGATCAGCGATGAGGACACTTTCTCCCTAGCACAAAAAAATCGCAATCGAAAATTTCGAAATTTTGGCCGAAAAAATCCAAAGGGGTAGACCCCCCCCAAAAACGCTATATTTTGCATTCTCTAAGGAAATCGCCTGACTCTATGGGCCTTTTTGGATATGGAGGTTTTCAAACCGGTCGGGAACTATCAGAAAAAATACTGAGTGTATCACTTATAGTAATTTCCTTGTCACCAGAGCGTTTCAAAGTAAACTCGAGAATGTAAAATGCAAAAAATTCATCATCGTTTCTCTCGAAAACTAGGGTAGATATTTTTGAGTTTTATATGAAAATGTAGGTTTTCGAAGTTGCTTGATTGGATCAGAAGAAAAAAGTCGCAATTTTACGGATTTTAAAAATTTTCACCTGCAAAATGAGAATTTTTGAAATTTTGGAAATTTCGATTCTGCATATCTCGACTAATTGGCTCCGGATTGAGATGATGTTTGCAGACTGGTGATCAGCGATGAGGACACTTTCCCCCTAGCACAAAAAATCACAATCGAAAATTTCAAAAATTTGGCCGAAAAAATCCAAAGGGGTAGACCCCCCCAAAAACGCTATATTTTGCATTCTCTAAGGAAATCGCCTGACTCTATGGGCCTTTTTGGATATGGAGGTTTTAAAATCGGTCGGGAACTATCAGAAAAACACAGAGTGTATCACTTATAGTCATTTCCTTGCCACCAGAGCGTTTCAAAGTAAACTCGAAAATGAAAAATGCAAAAAATTCATCATCGTTTCTCTCGAAAAGTAGGGTGGATATTTTCGAGTTTTATGAAATGAAATGATGTCGTTTTCGAAGTCGCTTGATTGGATAAGAAGAAAAAAGTCGCAGTTTTCCGGATTTTAAAAATTTTCACCTGCAAAATGAGAATTTTTGAAATTTTGGAAATTTCGATTCTGCATATCTGGACTAATTGGCTCCGGATTGAGATGGGGTTTGCAGACTGGTGATCAGCGATGAGGACACTTTCTCCCTAGCACAACAAATTGCAATCGAAAATTTCGAAATTTTGGCCGAAAAAATCCAAAGGGGTAGACCCCCCAAAAACGCTATATTTTGCATTCTCTAAGGAAATCGCCTGACTCTATGGGCCTTTTTGATATGGAGGTTTTAAAACCGGTCGAAAACTATCAGAAAAAACACTGAGTGTATCACTTATAGTCATTTCCTTGTCACCAGAGCGTTTCAAAGTAAACTCGAAAATGAAAAATGCAAAAAATTCATCATCGTTTCTCTCGAAAACTAGGGTAGATATTTTCGAATTTTTTTTGAAAATGTACATTTTCGGAGTCGCTTGATTGGATAAGAAGAAAAAAGTCGCAGTTTTCCGGATTTTAAAAATTTTCACCTGCAAAATGAGAATTTTTGAAATTTTGGAATTTCGATTCTGCATATCTGGACTAATTGGCTCCGGATTGAGATGGGGTTTGCAGACTGGTGATCAGCGATGAGGATACTTTCTCCCTAGCACAAAAAAATCGCAATCGAAAATTTCGAAATTTTGTCCGAAAAAATCCAAAGGGGTAGACCCCCCCAAAAACGCTATATTTTGCATTCTCTAAGGAAATCGCCTGACTCTATGGGCCTTTTTGGAAATGGAGGTTTTCGAACCGGTTGGGAACTATCAGAAAAAAACACAGAGTGTATCACTTATAGTCATTTCCTTGCCACCAGAGCGTTTCAAAGTAAACTCGAAAATGAAAAATGCAAAAAATTCATCATCGTTTCTCTCGGAAAGTAGGGTAGATATTTTCGAGTTTTATATTAAAATGTACGTTTTCGAAGTCGCTTCATTGGATAAGAAGAAAAAAAGTCGCAGTTTTCCGGATTTTAAAAATTTTCACCTGCAAAATGAGAATTTTTGAAATTTTGGAAATTTCGATTCTGCATATCTCGACTAATTGGCTCCGGATTGAGATGAGGTTTGCAGACTGGTGATCAGCGATGAGGACACTTTCTCTCTAGCACAAAAAATCGCAATCAAAAATTTCGAAATTTTGGCCGAAAAAACCCAAAGGGGTAGACCCCCCAAAAAACGCTATATTTTGCATTCTCTAAGGAAATCGTCTGACTCTATGGGCCTTTTTTGGATATGGAGAGTTTGTTGTGAGTCCTAAACTCAATACATCACAGCAAGTTGGCAAAATATAATTTTCCCGGGGCGGCAAAATTTCATTTTGCCGGGCGGCAAAAATCTGGCGGCGGCCCTGGCTTGAATTGTTTCGAAATAAAGTTGTTCTTATCTTATCTCATCTTCAGCATTTGTTCTGCTGCTTGGGATTTTCTACCGCGTGTTTCACAGGAATATGTGCAGAAATTTTCTAATTTTTTTCCGCAGGTGGATCTATCACATATGATGCAACAATTGGGAAGAGCATACTGCGGCATGTATGGCCTCTACTGCATCCTCATTCTTCTTACGACGATAGTGGCCACTTACGGTTGCCTTTACGGAAATATTAGACCATGGTTTTTCCTTCAAAGAAACCGGATTTCTTCTGATAGCTTCATACTGCTTGTTCCTCCTGTACATAATTTGCAACGAGGCTCATCATGCTTCAAGAAAAATGGGCGCTGAGTTCAGGGATAGACTCTTAAACGTCCGTCTGACTTCTTTGGATCACAGGACCAGAGAAGAGGTTAACATGTTCTTGACTGCTATCGATAAGAATCCGCCTATAATGAACCTCAATGGTTTTGCTGATATAAACAGAGAGCTTCTGACATCGGTGAGTAAACTTGTACTCTGGGTGACTCAGAGTTATGGCGGTATTCTGCTTTTTCTCTGTAAGCTACGAATCTGCAGCGTACGATTTATCTGTAATTTATCTATGGATCTGTATGTGGCTGACTTACAGGTTCGTGAATTATGACATTCTGGAAGTTTTTCTGTAACTCTCGTATTGGAAGTGTCAATTTTGAACTACTCCTTAATAAGATCGTAACAACTTCGTAATAAGATCATAGAATTAGAATTTATTTTCCCTATCATTTTGGCTCGTAAGTATTGATTATTGGATATAGGTATGTTCAATTCGTGTTCGTTACAACGAGAAAGAGAAATTCAAAATCGGAGTACGAAGATGAATTACAAAAGTTGTTGAGTTTAGTAAAGTATTTTATATTCTGTGATTAAAATAAATCATTCAACATAACCTCACAATATACCTTTCGATATGTTTCCGATCACCTGTAAGCTACAGATTTTTAGAAATCGTCGAGAATCGTAATTGTCCTGTAAACTTATGAAAAGTTACAGATTCGCTTACAGATGGAAGCAGAATACCGCCATTAGTTAGTTTAAAAGTGGATAACAGCCCACTACCAATCTTAATCTATAAGGAAAATAATGGTTGCAAATATTGGAGATAGGAGTTGAACCGAATTTTCTGAAAAAAAAAGCAGATAAGTTGACGTGAGAATTTTTCTATTGATATTAAGGCCGCTTTTTCCGATATTGAATCAAAACAAGTTAAATAAATAAATATCTTAAAGTGATTCGAACTTGCAGAGGAAAGTTTTCACTGAATTTCTTGAAAAAAATCAAAACAAAAAATTTTTACAAAGATAAAAATGAATAGGTCATTTGAATCTTTCACATAAATTGTGAATGTTGACAAAGATTAAATCATCATTCGTTCGGTATGCTTTTTCTGTCTTACCTTTTCGAATAATTTCAACGAAATCATTCGTTTCCCAAAATACTGATCTTGAAAAGAAACTGATCACATCTTCGTATTCTATTATCACGAATTCATTTAAAAAATAACCCTGGTTGATACAGAAAAAAAAAAATTTTGGAACTTTTTTTGAAATAATTCCACTAATCATCTCGAATCGAATTTTTTTCTCGAGTTGTATCAACCAGGGTAATTTCTGAAATAATTTCGTGGTCGGGGATTACGGATATGTCATCATTTTTTCTTGAAGGTCATTATTTTGGGAAATTAGTCTATTTTTGGAAAAAAACTTCGAAAATTCGCCAAACTTTGAAATGCTGTATCAACCAGGGTAATTTTGAAATGATTTTGTGTCGTGGATTACGGATATGTGATCATTCTTTCTTCCAAGTCTTCAAAAATTCGCCAAACTTTGAAATGCTGAATCAGCCACAAATATCATGCTGGACCAACGCAAATGTTTTTGCTTGTAAATTGATACTTTTCGAATGTAAAGCTCTTTTTTTTATCAACCTATCACGATCATTCTCCATAACATTGTTTAGAAACAACTCGTACTCTACGCCCTCGATTTAGTCAAGAGCTCAATTTTGGTGTCAATTGGAGAAAATGATTTTTGGCAAAATTTCCATATATTATACAGGGTGGGCCATATCCATAAATTTTCCCCCTTAAATTTTGAGTTTTGGGATGGAATAACAAAAATACGTTCCCCTTTTCAACAAAATTTGACCTGTCCGAGCGTTTTTTCGTTATTTCATCCCAAAGCTCAAAATTCTGTATTGAATGAAAAATATCGATTTTTCGAAATAATTTTTTTTTTCCGATTGAAACCAAATTTATACAATTGACAAATTCGAAGACGTAGATTACAAATATGCCAATATAGGGTTGCTGGAAAGCTTATTTCTCAAGATATGATTGTTGGAAAATGCAAAATGGTCAAACATTTCGAATTTCCACCAATCATATCACCCAGGAAGGATCAATTTTAACCAGAAAAATCAGCATTCGTTCAGTTGCTTGGTTGCTACAGCTCTTCAGAGTTGACCAAAGTTGTGAAGATTCCCCAAAAAAATTATTTATTTATATCTCCCAAAATCCCGATCTTGGAGAAAAAACACATATTCGTAATCTACACCCCCGATTCTATGAGAAAAATTATCCTGGTCAATATAGATCGAAAAATGAATTATCAAAATTTTCGAAGATTTTTCCACAAAAAGTAAATCAATGTCGAAAATTTTAGATTCTCCATAGACCATAACTCAATAAGTAATCATTTGAAAGAAATCTGTTGGAATTTCGTCCGTCATTCAACCAGTGATCCACTTTTTGGTGTCGATCGGAGAATATTAATTTTTTTTTTCAATTTCGATTTTTTTGACTTTCTTTTTTGACTTGATTATGCTGTTGACTAAATCAGAGGCGTTGCTTACGAATATGTAAAACAGATATCTGTAGAAAGATCATTTTTCAAGGTGGAAAATTCGAAATTCTGAACCTTCGATGAAAAAATCAGAGAATCTAAATATTCAAGCAATTAATCTCCAGCATCAATCCACGTCAACGTCAATCCTCTCGATGAAAGCCTAATACTCAATAATAATTTCACTTCCGACAAGACCACAACGATCTCCTCTGTTCGTGACGAAACCAATGCACAACCATTTCTTTATTTCATGCCACAGCGCAATTCTAAGACGATCTTCGTTTCAGACTTTAACTTCCATGGCCACCTATCTGCTAATGCTGATGCAGTTCCGTCTTTCGCTAATGAGGAATGCGTCGATAGCCGCAAGGAGATCCATGACCAAGAACATAACCGTGTCCTGAAGGAATAGTAACAACAATGGCGTCATTGTCTGGGACCCGGACAATGATATCTATTGCTTGGTCGTTTCGTTTTTTCAATCGGCGATGTCTATTGTGTTTTGATTCGTTCGAAATTTTTCAGATTGAAGAAAGTTGGGAAGTTTCGGAAGAATCTGAGATTCAAGTTCTTGTTGGAAAACTGCCATTGTTGATTCTTCGTTTCTACATCATGTTTCTACATCATGGAATTCCGTTTCTTGTTTTCATTTTATATTATATTATTATTATTACAAATCATTTGAATAACCATCAAAAATTTAGAAAATCAAAGTCCTTAGTGAAAACTTTCCATTGAATCATAATTTTACTCCCTGTTAAATTAGATTTCTCTTGTTTTTCTTTGATTCTCTGACAGTGAAGGTATAAATTCTAGGGTGCTTGGGAAATGGAGTACAAGTCAAAAATTGGTGGTTTTTGGTAATTCAAGTTATAATTTATTATTTTGAATTCAGTTGTATTCTGATTTGAAATATTGCAAATGACTTATTCTCTTTTATACCGGAAGGTGTAATTCATTATTAAAGGACAAACAGGACTTATCTTATTCTGGCCATTCAATGACCTTTAATCCTTTTCCCGAGTACTCTAGAATTATTTCATGTCAATTCTTGAGATCGGCGGAAATGAAGAAAGTTGCAATAGTATATTCTAAAACAAGTTGCAGAATGAGCTCCTATTCCAACACGAATGCGAAGTTCGAAAACGAGCGACGAAGGAGCGAGTTTTCGATAGCATGAGTGTTGAATTGCCTTCTGCAACGAGTATTAGACGGTATTTTCTCTTTTTCAGTCAATTTTTGTGAAAACCTCTCGAAATTCAAATGAAAATTCAGATTAGTGACTTTTGTTTTGTATTTTGGCAGTTGGTGTGACATTTGAAATTTGACAGATCACGGAATTTGAATTGATTTGATTCGAAACTTGATTCGATCGGAGGTCAGTACTGACAATCATAAAATGAAAAATATAACTGAAAACAATGCTGTAATGAATTTCATTACAGCACTACTTTTGGTACTGTAATGAACTCATTACGATACTGAAATAGAGAATAGTATATTCTAAAACAAGTTGCAGAATGAGCTCCTATTCCAACACGAATGCGAAGTTCGAAAACGAGCGACGAAGGAGCGAGTTTTCGATAGCATGAGTGTTGGAATTGCCTTCTGCAACGAGTATTAAACGATAATTTCTCTATTTCAGTCAAGTTTCGTGAAATACTCTCGAAATTCAAATAAAAAATGCAGATAGTGACTTTCGTATTGTATCTTGGCAGTTGGTGTCACTAACGAAATTTGACAGATTGCGAAATTTTAATTGATTTGATTCGAAAATTGAGTTGATCGAAGGTCAGTACTGACAACCACAAACCGAAAAATATAACTGAAAACAATGCTGTAATGAGTTTCATTACAGCACTACTTTTGGTACTGTAATGATCTCATTACGATACTGAAATAGAGAAATTTCCTTTAACTACAACCTAATAAAGAATTATTTCAGTAGATAGGTTGGGCAAAATTAGTGATACCTGAACTACAACTTTTTAACCGTGAAAGATAGAGGAAAATGAATGACCGTTGGTCTTTTCTGGGAAACTGATAATGTCATCAACTGCATTCCTCTATCTCCTTTTGTTTTCGAGTTATAGGCCAATATTGAAATTTGGGCGATCTCAACTTCGGCCATTATCTCCGTTTTTGTTTGTGATAGGATGTTGAAATGAAAACATTATAGAGGCACTTTTTTCATAGCAATCCAGTAGCGTAATTTGTTTTTTTCCAAGAAGTTTCCTATACCATAAAGTTGTATTTTTCTTGAGGAAACAATAGTTTGAAATGGCTTGGAAAAAATGGCCAGTTTTTTCCCGTATCAGAAATATATCATTCATCATACATTGCCCTCAGATTCACTCAGATATCATGAAAAATATAGTTTGTATGTGAAATTTGAATTATCGAGTATTAGGTAGCTGAATCACAGAATGATATATCTACCCATGGTGTCATTATTATTTTGAAATAGAATACTTGCTTCAATTCTCCATGATTTGATTTCTGTTCAGAACTTGTTAAAAAATTATAAGTATTCGTAGGAAAAGTTTTCATTTGTGATTGCCACATCTTGTAGAATAAGATGGTGCGAGAATATCTCAGATGGGCACAGTTTTCATACTCATCTTTGATCATTTTATGTTGAATTCCTGTGCCGGATTTATTTCTTATCTGTCAAATTTCTAATAGAGAAAACAGTTCTACCATTCAATGAATTAGAGGAAATAATATGAAAAAGCTCATTCAAGGAACAAAACCATGGCAATGTAATTATGCACTTCAAGAGTTTAATGACCAATAAAGGTGTCGGAATCTCGCTGAAAGATTAGTATTCTATGATTGGTTCTTCGAACGACATCCTTAATGTTGGAATATGGTGATGACTGTTGTCTGAACACCGAATTATTTCACCAACATCGTTAAGTTTTTAAATTACAACCCATAACATATCATTACATTTCATAAATAGGACATGAATTTAAGGCACTAAACAAACTGTAATAAAAAGTTTGAGTATTCTTCAAATTCTCTAGAAAAGTGGGTTGTTTCCGAGTAATAAAATATTTGAAACAACAGGGTGAGTCTCTGACTTGTAAATTTCAATGGGACTTTTCTCTGAGGCCAAAAGAAAAATATATATATACAGGTTGTTTCAGAAAAAAGTGACGCCCTCTCTAGGATAGATAGAAAACTGAAAAATAATAGGGGTGTGTTACGTGAAATATTTTCGTAAAGCCATCACTATTCAAGATACAGGGCGTTGAAGCAGAAAAATACGCATTTTATACGATTTTGCCGTAACTACTGGAAACATTGTAATGAAATTTATTAAGAATATGTTTTGAGACCTGATACATCTAATGAGTGTGTTTTGATGTCCAACACTCATAGAGAGCGCTAGGTATACGGTTCAGACCAAGTTGTTTTGAACATAATTTTTTTGATATTAGATTCATTAAGCTAAAATTCGAACGATCTTGTACATCATTCAATCAAACACGACACTTTGCACCGTTTTAGAAATATTTTGATTTGAAAATTATTAAGTAATAAATAACCAATGCTGGTATAAAGTATTGATGAAGTATTTTTTTCAAATACTAAGCATGATGGAGCTCCACGCAACATTGATGAATGAGTCGTAATCGGTTGAGTTACCATTTTTCGAATCGATTGATTGGTAGAGGTGCAGAAGCTCCGATTCATTAGCCTCCTCGTGTTTGCAATTTTCAATTCCTTGGATTACACTGTTTGGTCGTATCTTGAGGTAACAATTTATGCAAAAGGGGTCAATTCAAGAAAAAGAAAATTCTTTGCCCTTACGGAGGCCACATTGAGAAAATATTTGAAACATAGATGAATTCAGAATAGTAATCATCGAAATGCATACCATTTTCAATTCCCAGGCTCAGAGATCTTTTATCATGAGGTTAATATCATTTCTCCTACCTCATGATATAATAAATGCTAACATTTCATTCAGTGAAAGAGAAAGTACGGATTTCTATTTTTGCATTTGATCGGAGATGTAAAATTTCATTTTGACGCAATTGGATGTCACCACCTTAGTTCTTTGTGATATTTTACTCATTACTTTACAACCAATTGCTTTAAATTCCGGAGTTTTTTATGAAGATTTTGTCCTGTGATGTATGAGATACTGATGAGGTCCAACAAGGCCGTAACCGGTATATCTCTCATCTCAGTGACAAGATCTAATATAATTTCTCCTACCTCATGGTGAAAGATCTCTGAGCCTGGAAATTGAAAATGGTATTCATCTATGTTTCAAAAGAGGGGTAAATTGACCTCAAGAATTGAAGGACAGAATTCAACGTCACTTCAATGATCTCATAGTTGACTCCCAAGAGTTAAGAAGATAAATGGATTTCTTAAAAATGTATAGATTCGTGTATTTTTGTGGCTTTTTTAAATTGTCTCGTAATTTTTTGTTTAATTAATTAATTCATCAATACTTCATACCTGCATCGACTATCACTTCATAATTTTCAAATAGAAAAATTCCGAAAACGGTGCACAGTATCGAGTTTAATCAGGAGTAACTTTTTGGTGTGAAATTGAATGATGGTTAAGATCATTCAAAATTCAGTTTAATAAATCGTATATCAAAAAATTTATGTTCAAAACAACTTGGTAGGAACCGTGTAACTAGTGCCCTCTATGAGAGTCAGACATCAAATCACATTCATTAGATGTATTAGCGTCCCAAGTCATAAGTATAAGATTGCATTACAATGTTGCCAGTAGTTTCGGCAAAATCCTGAAAAATGACTATATTTTTTTTTTTCAACGCCGTATCTTGAATACGAATGGCTTTTCGAAAATTTTTCACTGAACAAACTCCTATTATTTTTTAGTGTTCTATCTGTCCTTGCAAGGGGGTCACCTGTTTTAGAAAAACTAAAAAAAAAAATTTGGAGTAGGTTCAAGATCCCAAAAAAAATCGAAAATTCCTCGCGGAAACATCTAGGAGGTGGTTTCAATTACCACGCATCGCGTCATCCATAAAACGGACGTTTTCTATACGAATTGAAAATAGAGAAGCTATTAAAACGCATCGGAATATCTTGCATCGGCTACATCATTAATTAGAAATTCTCATTACGCCGGGACAAAAAGGCCATTTGGCGGCACCATTCTTCAGATATCGGAGGCGCGATAAAATGCAAAGACGACGCCGTTCCAAAGACGAGGTATGCACAATTATATCTTCATCCGTTGCATTAATTATCGCCGTTACATACTAGGCGTTTTTGTATTCGGCGCGGTGACACTAGAAGTGATATTATGGTAA
Source organism: Hippodamia convergens (assembly GCA_038502775.1). Lineage (NCBI taxonomy): Eukaryota > Metazoa > Arthropoda > Insecta > Coleoptera > Coccinellidae > Hippodamia > Hippodamia convergens. The sequence goes on from CM076614.1 coordinate 47,050,066, forward strand.
CGCGCTACGTGCTCAGAATTCGTTGCTTTGAGTGTTACATACGAGTATTTACAAACAATTGATCATCTCGAGGGCCCACTCGAGAAACAGGAGTGTAGATGCGCATAATATCCTCAAGACTTGTGGATGCCATGTTAGGTAAGTCAGGGGAAATACTGGAACTCGAGAGAAAGTAACGAAATGAACTGGAAATGAGGAATGTTCACAGGTATGCAAAATCGTTCGAAACTTCGTCACAGTATAACTTATATGTACATGAAATCAACAAGTTTTTGTTTCAGTCGAAAAGACCTAGTAGTTCGGATTTTACAACCCCGTGAATATTCAATTCCTCGCGGCGATGTGACGTCATACTACATTCGCAAATCGCACTCCGTGAGACGAAAGGCCCTTATATTGGACCCGGCTACGTACTGAACCTCGCAAGTCGTTGGGTGTAAAGTGACGTCACACGGATCCATCGAACTCATGTTTATAACTCGATATCTCGGGCGCTATTTGAAGTATTCAAATAATTTTTGGACACAATATTTTCATTTTCTACGGAGAATATGAATATGTAGAAATTGAAAAATGTGAACATTCCCCCATTGAACAAAACTCCTATTGCCTTTTCCTGTGCCATTTGAGGATAACGTGACAATTTTGAATAAGATACCACAGAGTTAATAAATATGGTAATAATGTCTTTATTGCATATATGGTGATCCAATGTTGTGGCATTGTCACAAAAAGGAAACCTGTCAAACGCACATTCTGAAAATTTCAATTTTAATGAAAGTTAACTCTACATTGACTTCATAACTCATTTTAATGTTCTCTCGGAAAGGTTTTGAACGAATCAAGACACATCAAATGAAAGAAAAATTCAGGATTTCACCGAATCTTATGTGAAAGAAGAGAAATGAACAGTTTTCAAAATACTTACTGAATTGCTGATACATGATATAATACTTGGTATTTCCACGCCTTGCGTTAATTACAACTCAGCAACGACGGTTAATACTCAAAAGAAGTGATCTTAAAATGTTCTGATCTAATCCTTCCCAGATTTCACCGAGTTGGAATCCTAAGTCATTAAGAGTAGATGGGATGATTTTTTCAACTTTTGAGTCTTCTATTGAGGTTGTCCCAAACCTGCTCAATCGGATTGAGATCTGAACTTCTTGCTGGCCATTCAATTCAAGAGACTTCGACCTCTTCAAGGTACTCCTGAACGATGTGCGCACGGTGGGGTCTGGCATTATCGTCCATAAAAATTAAATTTTCACCAATGTATAGGCCAATGTATAGGCCAATGTATACAAGGGAACGTCGATCACAATGGTAGTGGCAGAATCTAGACTTTCCTGTGAAGTGAACTCTATCCCAATCGGCCTCTTCCCAATGGATGTGCTCTCTAGCAAAATCCAAACGCGCCCTTCGATGGGCTAGGATAAGAACTGGGCCTCTTGCCGCTACACGAGGCCCTAAATCATATTCTCTGAGGCGATTTCTTATTATCTGAGTGCTAATTTGCACTCCATTGGTTTGCTCAAGCTGATTTTGAAGTAGACAAGCGGTTGCAAACCGTTGTCTCAACGAAGAATCTCTTAAGTAACGTTTTTGAATATCAGTTGTTACCTGTGGTCTACCATGTCCTGGTCTTCAGACATTCATACCTGTCTCCCTGAATCGCTGTAATATTCTGGACACATTTGTATAGAATACTCCACCCTTCTTATCGCAAGACTACCGCTTGGCAACATTCCTCTTGGGTCAAATTGCGTGTTTCGCAATCGAGTGTAGAAAATCAAATGAAAGAAAACCTATTGATTATTAGAATTGATCGAGAACAACTGATTTTAAAATGGAGCCAATAGATTCACAATCTGATAATATAATCTTTATAATCTTTTCTATTCCTGCTGGGAAAAAACATCTGTATTGAAGAAAAACTTTGAAAGTGGATACCATTTATGTACATGCATAATTCTGATAAAAATAATTATCATTGAGAAAACCTCCAGTTGTAGAATAAATTGGAGATTTCCATAATGTGCGTTACAACATACAAGCATCAAGCCAACTACAACAATTCATCTAAGATTAAAGCAAACCCACAAAAAAGGAAAACCAAAAAAAACGCAAATCTAAGCCACTATCATGTAGAGTGCCCAAAATAATTCTAAGAGTTAGTAACAATCTTACACCAAGAATAATCCGAAGATGCAACTTTTCTGTTCATGTTGTCTTAATGTTCATGAATCTCGATATCAATCGCTTCATTGTTCATTCTAGGAACTCACTCTATGTGAAAAAACTTTAAGACAACATGAACAGAAAAGAGAAAGATCCCTTGGTACATAGCGAGTGGTTGCCAGACTTAGACAAAACCAAGATCAAGCTGATACGAGCGATAGGCCAATCAACACCGCGCAGGTAAACTTGAGTCCTTCTCCCACAATTGACAGTAGTATAAATAACACCTCCGTAAATTTAGAGGTCGAGTTAGAATCTCAGACCAAGAATACTCTGAAGATGTCTACCGCAGATGCAGACGAAACTTTAGGTGGAATAAACTGCTCCAAAAGAGTAAGAGATATCGTATTCAATCGTTTGGAGAAGTATGTATTCTTCGAGAAAATCTGTGATGTAAAATCATTTAAAACTCAATTACCACTTGAATCGATCCAATAAAAATCAGTATGAGACATTTCGACAATCTGGGCCCCGTTTTTCTTTACATATGCTTCATGAATATTCTTATTTTGAAATGTCAGTTTATCAACGGCTTCGATTTGAAACGAGTTTTCTGAAAAAGCCAAGACGTAAATTAATAAACGCTGAGGCTAATAGTGCTGTCGGAATGCTATAGAGTGGCCTAATTCAGGTTGTTGTAGCAGAAAAGCTCTAAGTCAGCCAAAGTGTGACATCTCGACATTGGAATAGGTTCAGGGAGACAGGTTCCGTGTTGGAAAGACCAAGAGTTTGTCGGCGACGAAAAACAATACCTGCTCAGGATCGTTTCATCACCGTTTCGGCGAGAAGAAAGTCTACATCTACGTATAGAATGCTACGAAATACTCTTCAAAATGCAGATGGGGTCCAAGTTTCCAACGAAACCATCAGAAGACGTTTGGGAGAGGTGAATCTGGGGTCTAGTCGTCCATCAAGAGAGTTCCACTACCACTTGACCATAAGCGTCAAAGACTGAAATGGGCAGGGCAACATATCAATTGGAACGATCAATGGCGTAGTGTCCTTTTCACTGTTGATTCCAGATATGGACGATTTTCAGATTCTCGAAGAATAAGTATATGGAAAATCCCACGTATACCCCTTAATCTTCGCTATGTTCAAGAATTCCATCCATTCCGAAGGAATAGTGTTAGGCTATGGGTCGGGATATGTTTCAATAGGCGCACAGATCTACACATTTGTCCTGGGAATATGACCGCCTTACATTATAGGGGGCATGTCATTGAAGATGTTTCGCCAAATTTTCATGCTGCTATTGTTGAAACTTTCTAACTTCTAGACGATAACGCTAGACCGCACCGTGCAGCCATAGTTGAGAATGCGCGCGAGGAGCTTGGTATTCCACTTTACCAATACCTCCGCACTCACCAGATTTGAATTGCATAGAACATGCATGGGATATGCTCCAAAAACGATTAGATAATCATCAACCTACTCCAGAATCCTTAAATGATCTGTGCGAGCTGCTGCCCCGTTTATAAAACCAAATTCCTCAAGAAATGTTCAACAACCTAGTGTGTAGTATGCAAAGAAATGTCAAGCTATTATTGATGCTCGTGAAGGCCATACATTGTATTGATAGTCTCAAAATTCTCTGAGAATGAAATTTCGTTATTTTACTCGATTTTTCTAAACCACTCTGTATACGCTGCAGACCTCCAGTCTAAAATCAATTTTTTTCCTAAAACTTGAAATCATATTAATATCTCATTCATACTATATTTTTTTGCAAGTCAATATCCCGAACTCATGTGGAGCAGTTTAATATCATTATTTCGTCATAGAACAGCTTTCTGTGGAAATCTTAACTTCAACGCATATCGTACCAGTTGTAATAATAATAAAAAAATTTATTTGCACATGATAAACCTATGAATAAGAAGATTTTCATACACAAATAATTTGCCATTTAGTAATTACAAAGCTTGTCAAAGGCTATATAAACTTATTCACAAATGAAAGTATAGTATTAAGTATATAAACACACGAAAATTCTCATATAACATTGAGAGAGCAAACAACAATTATTATGTATATAGGTCTACAATCATGAAATGAATACCTACAGAGGTACTCAAAAATTATCGATCCAAAAATCACTCAACCTACGAATAGTTTTTTCTACTCTTCTATACTGAAGGGAGCCGAACTCAGCTTTTTATCTTCTTCTGGTAGTTTGTTGTATAAGTTCACAAGAATTACGATGTGAACAGCTCACTGTTGTTGTCGAGTCAACGGAAGAGAATGTAGCGTATCAAATCGACTATTTGAACGTGCCTAGCCTTAGATGGAATTGGCGCCGCTTAAGTATTGGATCGAATCGGGGCTTAAGCACTTCATGCGCCTTAGCCGAATACACGTGGTTTGCGATGCACGTGCTTCGGAATATTATGGCGCTATTAAAATTAACCAGTGCCGTTATGAAAGATCGTATGTCTCTGTTAATGAATATGGCCGGTTTGCGCACTTCTGTGGTATGTTAATCTAGCATCTCATTACGGTCTTCGACGATTTTATTCGAGAGAAGTATTTTTGCTATGCTGAGTATGAACCAACGAATATTGCGTTTTAATAGTTGATACTCCTCTTAATTCTCTTGAGAAGAAGTGCTACATTTGACACCCCAAAAACTACACTAATTTCAATTTATGAACTCTCTAGAAATTTCACGAACACTTATTTGTTCTAGTTGAAAAATCTCGTAATATGCCTTCAGTCAATTTCCGTAAACCTCAATTCAATCTAGCGAGAATTCATTTAAGCAATGTCTGAGAGAACGATTGAATTTCCGTCATGTTTTTTTAATGTTTCTATGAAAATTGTTGATTGAATCATCAATTAGGAATGTCATATTTTATAATTTATCTGAAAAATCAACGGATTGTATATGAAAAGCAGAGAGAACACGCATTTCTCACAATGAATGAGTCAGTCTTTACTTGAAAACAGGAGATGGTCAAAAAAAGGTCCTAATTCGAGGTTGTCGATCAAAAATATGCTGTTAGTTCCCCTTTGAAATCAATATTTTGAGAAATGATCATTTTTTTGTGAAAAATCATCGAAATTTTGAACAACTTTGGAGTTGTGTTGCAGCCAAGAAAATCACATTGGAGGAAAGCTGATTTCGGATTTATAGATTGATCTTCTAAGAGTGGAAAAATCCAAACTGCTTACATTTTAAAATGCCAAACTTCAGAAAAAAGTCGACCAGATTGACGGAATGTCCCATACTGATATTTATTGGATCGATTCAAGTTGATACTATTGAATTTATGATTTCACAGCGATTTTTCGAAGATTACATACTTTTCAATATGAATAAATACGATATCCCTTACTCTTGTGGAGCAGTATAATTTCTATGTGCTTTTGAGAAAAGCAATAAACTTTTTTTCAGATGTTGATCTTATTAATTTAACCTCTATTGCTTGGGAAGTATGTGAACGAATTGTTGCTGGGCGATTCCTAGATTTTTTATTAAAAAATAGTATACATTACAAGCAAGGTACAAGGGTTTTTACTGGCGAATGGAGGAGTCAGTTACCTCCTTGAGCCAGTAAAACGCGTTACCTTTCGTGTATTGCTTTATATTTCATTTGTTTGTGATTTGTAAAAAGGTTAGATAAATTCCAAAAAAATCTCAATAATTTGTCGCGAATGTCGTAAGCTATGAAAGCGTTCCCATGAACATGTCTTCTTTACATTTGTTTTGGCGAAAGCAAAAATGAATGAACCAAAAGAAATTATTGAGGCAGCCAGCAGTGCAGCATCAACTTTATTACCTGCAAAATCAGCTTCAAGGTACGAGCGAGAATACGATGACTTCAAAAAGTGGCAAAACAAAAAAGTGTGATTGGGGTAACTGAAAATATTTTGTTGGTCAACTCGAATCAACTATCAGCTAGATTCAGCCCTAATACTTTATGGGCAAAATGGTTAATGCTGAAAAGCAGCTTGGAAATGAAAGGAAATGCCCCTGTTCTAAGATTTGTTTTCCTTAAAAATTCATTGAAAAGTATTACGTTTAGTTATTCTTTGCGGATTTCAAAAGGTAATAGCTTTTCTGAAACGAAAAAAATGATCGTTATACGCCAAAAAGGCCAAGGTATTAAATAAAAAAGAAGCTGAACAATTTATTTTAACAATATATGGGATTTTTTGATGTTGTCGATGTGTCGAAATTCTCTCCTTAAACATAAATGATGTAGATGATATAGAAAAATACCAAATACCGGCAATCAAAAAATTCAACAAGAAAAAGATTCACCATAACCGATGATGGCTACAGCTTCAAGCCCTGCATGTTATACAAAAAATATGTATATCTTCGGCCTCCTGGAACAGAAAGCCTAAGATTTTTTTTGACATATCGACATGGAAAGTGCATTTCCCTTAATGCTGGCTAGCACACTATTTGTGGTGTCCCGAAGCAAATAGCGAAATATGTAGGTTTAAAAGACCCAATGTTATAAACCGGCCACTCTTTTCGCAGAACTGGAGCCACTATGGTTGCGGATTCAGGTGGAGATATTTTAGCACTAAAGCGTGCAGGAGGGTGGAAGAGCACCGAAATTGCGATGAGTTATATCGATGATTCGGTCAACAAAAAAATCAAAATGTCCTGCAAATTATTCGGTAGTAAAGAAAGTACAAATGTTCTGCAGTCCTCGAGTTCAGCAGGTTCTGAGTCAACAGATGGTTCATCATCATCAGTATCAACTCTTTCATCATCAAAAATCTGTGTTTGTGGAAATAACAATTGTACCATGATTTTCAACATATATGACGATAAAACAAAATTTTCTAATGTAATACTACTATCTTTTAAAAATTTTGCGAGTTAACTGTCAGTTTTACAAGTTAGTGACATGATAAAATAAACTTTCCTGGTTATTATTGTGTTTTTGGAAACTGACGGTTACAAATGAGAAACTTAATGTCATATTTCCATTTATCGATGTTTCACATGATGGTAATAATTATTACCACCATGATAATCATGTCATATTCAATTTATAAATTTTTCAAATTATATTTCCGATTCTGAAACTTTCTCAATCCACCTCAGATCTCGATGACTAGTGTTGTGATCTCAACAATTTCATTAATGAATCGAACCGTGAACAATGACGCTTCGGTCATCTGTAACCTCTCCTAACTATCGGTCTGAAAAATTGGCATTCATATTAATTGCTTCAAGATACCTTCAATGAAGATTAATAATGATGTAAACGGGCATGCCTAGGTGGAATTTGTGTACATAAGGCATCGGCGGTGGCTTTGAACGCTAATTATCTACTTCCTTTAATCAAATACGTGTTACGCTAACTGAATCGGTAAATGGCCCCGAGGAATTTGAATCTGGGAGGCTTAGCATAAATGATGTCGTTGGAGCTCAACCCTAGGCTATACATATTTTCTCAAGAATTGAGACGTGTGGTATTAGGAAGTTCTAGTCGGTTGATCTAAAGGGTGAGTCCTTGATTTATACCTTTTTTCCACCGCTGAATATTGTTGCCCTGTTTGGCTCAATAGTGTTCATGTTCAGAAAATCGATGCACAGCTCAGTTTTTCAATGAGAATAATTACTGGAACCATCCGATCTCCACCTATCCAATGGCTACCAGTGCTATCGAATATAGTTCTTGCCCATATTCGAAGACAGTCTGCAACTTGGAATTCTTGGAAAAAATTCAATTCATTTTCGGATTCTTTTCCGATACTTTCCTACGTTCCAGAAAATAGAATTCCAAGACTGAAATCCCGTAAACCTATTTGGTCGAATAACTTTCTGAATTCGAACTTCAGCTACCACGAAATCTGGAAATCCGAATGGGATGTATGTTCTTCATCTAATAAAGATCTAATATCTGATCCATCGAATAAAGTTCCTGGTTTTAACCTTCCCAGGAGAATATGGTCTCTTCTTATTCGAATAAGAACAGGTCATGGTCGTACCAACAGCATGCTTTTCAAGTGGAATTCGGTTGATAGTCCTAATTGTGAATGTGGTGAATCAGAGAAAACAGTTGAACACCTAATTAATAATTGTTCGATTTATAAATTCCAAGATGGCATTAGAGCCATACACAATATATCAAACTCATTTTTGCAATGGGTTGAAAATTTCAGATCAATTTGATGAAGTATGAATTGAATTCTCTTGCTGTTCTGGCTTTTTTTATTTTCAGGTTGGAGTTTGTGTTTGGAAATCCTTCCTTCGAAGAGCCGTCCCGCTGATCGTGATGTCCTTCTATATAGAATATTCAGATACAACAATTTTATTTTATTTTTTTAACGGGGAGACAGGTTTTTTCGGCTGAGGTTTTTTTTCCCTGGCTCTATAGTATCGTATGATACTGGTGATGAAAGTATCGTATGATACTATAGTATCATACGAAGAATGTTGTGGTACCCCGTTCCTCTTTTTTACCTCAGCTTAGGTTCTTTGTGTTTCAACATTTATTGTATTATTTTAGCTCTCTTATTCAAAAGAATATATATATATATATATATATAATATATATATATATACCTTTAGACACATCGTTTAAAGTCTTGCAACCGTTTTCTTATGGTACTATTTGAGACTACCAGTCTGAAGGTCCTCAAAGAATGAGTAACAAATACCGTTAGTTTCGGTCTATACATATCGAAACAAAAAGGTACCTGTCTGAGGTTGGTGCAATACAAAAAAACCATACAGATCTGAGTATGATTAAATGAGGAAGAATAAAAACCTCAGATGAAAAAAAACCTTACCTCACCCGTGAAAATTTACTGAAAATATTAAATAGAAGAGAAATCTTGAAAGATCCAGCGTGACCTAAGAGAACATCATGTTATTCGTCTATGGACTCAGATGAACAGATTATTCACGAAATGACTTGCAGTGTTTACTCTGAAATGAGAAAAGACAGAGGCAGAAAAGAAACTAGGTATTAAGATTGAATTAATTGTGAACGAGATATTCCTGATAATGCAATATTTGTTGGGACATTATTTGGGGTATTTCCATTATCTGTACTGTTGGTATTTTCCCCACACTCACAACTAGGGCTCTCTACCGTGTTTTATTTTCATACCATATGTTTTTTGTACAACTGCCCTATTTTGATAATGAAATGTGCGAATTTGCATTGATAATAAACTTCAAAATGCATTTTAATATTCAAATAATCAGAAGGTTGTTGTGAATGGCAAACGTTGTCAACGTTATGATTACTAACAAATGGGAAAAGACGCTGTCATTTGAATTTCGTTCCTGTTCAATTTTTGTCTTGGATTTTCAACTGCTTATTATAATTGTCGAGAGTCCAATTATTATTAAAAGTGACGATTTGGTTGTTCCTCTCGATATTGAAGAGTCTGCAATAAGAGCAAATCTGGATCTCCTACCTAAAAAAATCTGTTCAGCAGTACGATATTGCATATAACAATTTCCTGGCCTGGTGTGAATTGAAAAATGTAGAAGATAACTTCAGTGAAACTGATGTCCTGTCACACTTAGAAGAAAAATAAAAAATATGCAGTGCATCAACTTTGTGTAGCAAATTTTCAATGATAAAATCAAGCGCCCTTATTAAAATGGTGTGGATGTAAGTAAATATTTCAAGGTTATAGGAAGTATATGGTCCCAAAAAAAACAAAAATTCTCACTCCTGAATAAGTTGAACAGTTCAGAAAGGAGGCATCAGATGAGAAATATTTGTTGGTTAAAGTTGCAACTTTTTTCGGATTATTTGGAGCCTGTTGGCATGAAGAATTTATCAGTGAAAGACATCGAAATAACAAACAAATCATTGGTTATACAACTTCCAAATACAAAAGCGAAAGTCAGTCGTTCTTCCAGTATTATTAGGAAGTATGTAGACTATTTTCGTATTTCGCGCCCTTCTGTCATCAAACATCTTCGTTTTTTTTCTGAAATCCATGAATATCAAATGCACTGCCAATCCAGTTGGAATTAATACATCTGGCGAATTCTTCAAACTGTCAGAATCAAAGCAATATACAGGACACCGTTTTCGAAGATCCTCCGCTTCATTGTTAGCAGAATCAGCAGCAAATATTACGGATATAAAAAAACATGGTGAATGGAAGTCTATGATGGTAGCCAAGGGCTATGTTTATCATTCCATTGAATATAAAAATGTCATTGCTGGAAAAGTTCTCCCAACCTCAACCGATATTGGATCATCATCATCCAATATTCCGGTATCTACAAGTACTGATGGTGCTGAGGATTCAAATAATGTGTTGCGAAGCTCTCTAACGTCACAGGGCATTAATGTTAGTAATTTTTCTAGTTTAACGATTAATATTAATGTTCATAAGTAATGATTGTTAAATATTGATAATAAAAACTTGCAATTGCTGAATTTTTTTCATCTGATTTCATCATAAGAAAATGGAGTGCTAAAAATATTTTCAACACTAATGTTAAAATTATTTTAAACACGCTTCCACGTAAACAATCAATTTAAACATTTTTTGCTGTCACTTTTGATGGCAGTTGTACAAAAAACAGTTTAGGCCAGTTCAATATTATTTTTTATATCAAACTTTTATTTTAGAACAATATTTTTGACATTTGTAGAAAAAATCTTGTTTGCATCACAACCGCTAAATACTTTGGTGATCTCGACTATTTAAAAAAAATCAATTCTCGATCACCAAAGTAGCATTTCGCGCACCAGGTACAAACATAACCATTTGACTTATATGAAACGTTCGAAAAGATCTTAAAACCGACCATCCCTATGAACATCGCACATTCCAATCAATCTTTTCGGATCCCACGCGTGCATATTATACGACCATATCAAGTTCTCGAGTTGGAGAGTCCCAAAAAGTCGGTGCCTTTTAAGCGCCTGGGAATATCAAAACAAACGATCGGCTGGGGATTGTGAAATTGGCTGTTAAGCAGATAGAGGTGCTCTAATTGGGTTGAGGCCGTACAGACCATACGAATGTTTATCTGTCCAATTTGGTAGGCTGTTAACATATGGAAGGCAATAATGCGGTACAAGGGTATCATATCACCGCGACGTCATATTTTAAGTGGAAATGATACAGATTTAGCGTAATCGGGCCTTCCCGTTAGCAATAATGTGTTTTGTATAATGTCAATGGGCATATTGCACCCGATAGAAGGTGATATTGCAACTTTGGGATTAGTTCATGAAAATGTTGAATTACCCCCGTGCAGTTTTTTGCGGGGATTGCTAGAAGAGCATTCGAAATGGTGGCTATGAAATATGGGATTCAACGACTTTTTGAAGATACTCAAAAGTTAATGCATTTCATTCAATTCGAGAATGGATTTTGGTACAATTTGTAGGGTCAAAAAGTGTAGGGGACATGATTTTCTATATTTGTCTCTTTAGGTCGACTAGATTCAGTCAAAAGTACAGAAGGTAGATGGTGCGAAAGTGGTGTAAAAAATTTTGTTTTTGCTTTAAGGCTAGAATTTTTCTTCCCAATATTATCAGTGGTGATATTGTTTTTTATGAGGAACAGTTTCTCAATCACAGAGCCACAAATCTGTTCTAGTAGAATGTTTATTGTGATCTAGTTACGGTAGTTTTCACTTTGCATTATTATTTTATTTTGATATGAAATAAAAAATCCTCGGACCTTTGCGGAAAAAATCAGAAGATTTAAACCATGAGCGACAGATGAATGAAAATTGCAACTTGGAATTCATGTGGGTTTTTCTGGCTGTTACATTACTTCAAAGAATACGAAATTTTCCACAAAAAATGATTAATTTCTCTAAATACTGATGATGAAGAAAAACTAATTTTATATTCGTTATTCGCTGGCATTCCAGATATATGTGTATACAGGGTGAGTCTTCGACATGTACATATACTGAAACAATGGATTCTGGAGGTCAAAAGAAATACTTTCTTCTGAAAATCCTGGTAACATGACGTTAAAGTTTTTTCGAGCATTAGATCTATCACATGTAGAAAAAAATTAATTCTGTGAATCTTTTGAACATAGTTGGATTAAGCCAAATTAACCAATTTTTTCATTTCCCTGATATAAATTTGTTTAAATCATGAATTACTCGAAAAATGTGCATTTTATAAAATTTCCCAAGTAATACCATGGCCAAATATTCTCAATTGACATTCAACTTATTTTCAAGAATTTCTGATATGATTATGCCATGTAAAGGTACATATTCGTCAGAATGTAAAAAATAAAACAATTTCGTATTCGTTACATTAATCAGAACCTATATTCTGAAGATCATTTCATTCGATGGAATCATTCACGAGATATGATCGAGAATTTCATTTTTTTGAGGATTTTCAACAGCCTGTATCTTTCCAATCTATCCAAATGGGAAAATATGGTAGAGACCAAAAATGCTTCTCTTGACCTCAGAAATCTCCAGTAAAATATCGTCGGCAACACCGCAAAACCAAGTAACTGCAAAAACTGAAATTTTCAGGAGGCACTAAAAACTTAATAGTTGTGGATTGATTGAATGTCGGTGTCGCCGACGATATATACACGAGTCAAAGACTCACCGTGAATATTCTTTTGATTCAGAGCTAAAATAATAAAATACATATTGAAACAAACGAGTACCTAGCTGAGGTTGGTGTAACAAAGAAAAACCATACAAGTCTGCAGTATGATTGAATGAAAATTACTACAAAAATAAAATATCAGAAAAATCTTGAATGCGATCAGAGTGATCTGAAAAAACATCTTGATGTTATCCGTCATCCAGATGAACAGATTTTTCACAAAATGACTCACAATTCTCAATCTGAAATGAAAGAAAAACAAAAGCAGAAAAGAATCCAATTTTCAGAATAAATCAAATTATTTTGAAATTAACCACCCAAATCAGAAATGCATTCGTTACTTTATGTAATGCCTCAAAACCATCTTGAAATTTATAAATGAGACAACTATTCATAAATTGTTCAATTGTCTCCTCATTTTCCCCACTCTCACAACTGGGGCTCTCAACCGAATTCCATCGGAAAATCATGCAGTTACATCGTCTAGACCTGTTCTAATACGGATCAGAACAGATCATATTTTCCTGGGAAGGTCAAATCCAGGAACTCTGATGGAAGGATCAGTATTAAGATTGCATACATTCCATGACGAATGTCAATGTTTCTTCTGTTCATATCGATTGGAAAATTTGACCAAAAAGGTTTATGCGACTGCAAAATAGGTGAGTATGGTAAAAGAATTTGGAAAGGAATTAAATTTGTTCCAAAAATTCGAAGTTTTTTGTCTGTCTGCGAATATGGGGAGGCAAATATGAGGAGACTGGTAAGCAAGAAGTAGGTGTAGATTTGATAACAATACTAGTAATAATCCTCCTTGAAAAAATGTAGTTTTGTTGCATCAGCGCCCATGAGGAACCAGCTAGTTTCTGAAGAATATTGTTTCGAGGTTTGAGCTTCAATCGCAGAGCATATAAATGGGTGAATAATGTTTCATCAAGCTGCAAAAACATGCAATTCAGATTCAAAACGTCCTCAAAGTGTATAAGTTTTCATCATACTTAAAAAAAACGAAAGTTAAACTTGACAGACGTCAAGAAAGTCACTTGGTTCAATCAAAGTGCAATCTTTCTTTTTTTACTTAGTATTATTCTCTATCAGCTATTCAACCCTTTATCTAGAATTCCATCACATTCATTAGATAGTATCAAAGAAACCTTTAGTTGAAGCGTTTCAACCTTGACAACTTGCTTCCGACAGCATGGGGAGGGTTGAAATTGACAAATTCGAAACGCGTGCGGTAAAGCGGGACTTTCCGCGCTGTTGAGAGAGCAATTTTCATAATGGCGTAAGTGTAGTCTTTTCATTTCAACCCCGTCCTTAGAATCTACGAACCGCGAAAGGGCGACATTTTAATCTGGAAATGTATCGAATCACCGTTTTTATCACTAACATGTGGCAGTTTTTCTGTCTTTACGTCTCTGATTTCAACACGGCTATCTTAGCAGGCGGAAGCGGTAAGTAGTTGTAATAAATATATCAAAGCTGTCAAGCAATAAGCTCAGGTATTTTTTGACATAACGCCATCGAAATATTAGTCGATTTGTGTCTGCAGAATGAAGTGTTTCTCGATTAATCATTTGACACTTTTGACAGAGATTTTAATTAACCCTAGAGGTAGCCTAACTGTTCTGATCTCTTTTATTTTATCTCCGATATAAGGAATGACTTCAGGAAATAACTTATTGATTTATAAATTTGTTTGATTGTGAGTCGATTCATGTGAATATTTAATTATTAACTTATTGGTTCGTTCGTTTATATTTTCATCGTAATAATCCAACCTGAACACCAAATTTTTTAAGCTACATAAAATAAAATCATAATTGTTGTGGTAAAATTTTCGACTTGATTACACCTACAATCAATGTTTTTAACTTGATCTTTATATTGTTCTAGCATGGCTTTGAGAATGGCAGTACGCCGAAACACGTCAGTTTCCAATAGAATAAGTTTATTTGTTTCCCATTTGTAAACGTCAGTTTCCAAAAACAAAATTTTAATAAAGAAGGATTATTTTATCAAGTCACTAACTTGTAAAACTGACGGTTACCTCGGAAAATTTTCACGAGTTGGTGGTAAAATTTACATTAAACAATTTTGTTTTATCGTCATATATGTTGAAAATCATGGTACAATTGTTTTTTCCAGCAACACAGATTTTTGATGATGAAAGGGTTGATACTGAGGATGATGAACCATCTGTTGACTCTGAAACTGCTGAACTCGAGGACTGCAGAACATTTGTACTGTCCTTACTACCATATAATTTGCTAGACATTTCGATTTTTTTGTTGACCGAATCATCGACATAACTAATAGTAATTTCGGTGCTCTTCCACCCTCCTGCACGCTTTAGTGCTAAAATATCTCCACCCAAATCAGCAACCATAGTGGCTCCAGTTCTGCGAAAAGAGTGGCCGGTGTATAACTCTGAGTCTTTTAAATCTAAATATTTCGCTATTTGCTTTAGGACACCACCAATAGTGTGCTGGCCAGCATGAAGGGAAATCCACTTTCCATGTAGGTATGTCAGAAAAAATCTTTAGGCTTTCTATTCCAGGAGGCCGAAGATTTACATATTTTCTGTATAACATGCAGGGCTTGAAGCTGCAGCCATCATCGGTTATGGTGAATCTTCTTGTTGTGAAATTTTTTGTTTGCCGCAATGTCACAATAACGTATTTTTCCATATCTTCTACATCATTCATGTTTATAGAGAGAATTTCGTCACATCGACAATATCAAAAAATCCCAAATATTGTTACAATTTTTGCCAGCAACCACTGGTCATCAGGAGCATGTAAAAGAAATTGTTCAGCCTCTTCTTTACTTAATTCCTTGGCCTTTTTTGGCATATAACGCTCCTTTTTTCGTTTCAGAAATGCTATTACCTCTTGAAATCTGCAAATGACAACTAAACGTCATATTTTTCAATAAATTTTTTAAGAAAAACAAACCTGCGACCAGTGGCATTTTCCTTCATTTCCAAGCAGCTATTCAGCATAGACCATTTTGCCCATAAGGATTAGGGCTTAATCTAGCTGATAGTCGATTCGAGTAGACCAACAAAACATCTTCAGTTACCCCAATCACACCATTTTTGTTTTGCCACTTCTTGAAGTCGTCGTATTCTCGCTCCTACCTTGAAGCTGACTTTGCAGTTAATAAACTTAATGCTACACTGCTGGCTGCCTCAATATTTTTTTTTTGGTACAGTCATTTTTGATTTCGCCAAAACAAATGTGAAGAAATATAAACAGACATGTTCATGGCAACGCTTCCATAGCTTACGACATTTGCGACAAATTATTGAAATTTTTTTTGGAATTTATCTAACCTTTTTACAAATGAGATACAAATAAAATATAAAATAATACATGCAAAATAACGGGTTTTACTGGCTCAAGGAGGTAACTCCTTGACACAGTTATATCCTCCATTCCCACCTTGCTAGTAATATTATAAACTATATTGCTCTAATAGTGGTTATAAGACTTTTTATTCATTTTTTTAATTTTCTGCTTTCATATGGAGAAATCTGCGACTGAGGCTCATCGAATAGTCTCAAATATCTATGGTGAGGCCGCTATCAGTGGAAAAATGTGCCGAGAGTGGTTTCGACGCTTCAAAAACGGCAATTTTAAAAACAGCGGCATGAAAGTTGTACACCTAATATGTTCCTCCGAAACCAGGACCGGAAATTCACTGAAGTCGGATATTTATCACGATTGATTCACCCATTCGTCCGTGCAGTCGAAAAGAATGCCTCAAACGACCCATGAACTGCGAATTGGATCCACAATCACCGCAATCTGTCATAATCCTACGGTTTGGCGACTCTTTATCCGACATTTATCAACTTGTTGCCTTTATTCGAGTCAGATGAAGCGAAAATAGCGCAGAATGGATCTCGCGGATTCTCCCATCAGCGTCAGGAAATGGACCACAAAAGAAGTGCACAAACGCGATGCGAGTTCGATGTTCTCTAATACGGGACATTTGTCTGTGACTAGGTTGGGCAGGATAACTAGATCGATGGTTGTCTGTCGGGCAGGGCATCCGGTTAGATTCACAGGCGACTATGTGAGTACGGGAGGCAGAAAAACCATACTTAGAAAGATTTATTTCATACAGTGAGTTTGTAAATTGACCACCCATCTGAAATCTGAAAAGGCAATATTTTTGGTTGAAGATTTGTTTGGGACATAACAATGAAAGTTTCCAGGTTTTCATCAAATTTGCTGCGAAAAGTTTTTTTTTGTGAAAAATAAGAATGTGAAGCCAAAACATGAATTAAGTACCTTGTTGAGTGAAAAGAGTTTGTACAAAAGTTGTAGATCTATTTATCACATACAACTATGCTATTCCCTTTTTCCATAAGACCTTGTATACTAACTGAAAACTGACAAAGAAGCTGCAACAACAAGAGGGCATAGATAGTAAGCAAAAAGTAAATGGATTGAATTTGGAGAGAACGAAGAATTTACAATTTTTTTATTGAACTTGTTTAATGTGTTTCTAAAGTGGTGCCCACAAACTTGGATGTATAATCAGAGACTTAACAGGTTCTGAGGTCCAATTAGGGAAAAAATCCAACCATTTACTGGCCGACTTTTCGTTTACTTTGTAAACTTCTTCAGGGCACTGAAAAAAACAGTAGAAAATATGGTGTTACAAGTGATATGAAAAATCGTCTGAACTATGTTTAAGAGTCATTTCTGATGAAAACTAAAAAAAAAAACAAAAAAAATAGTGTGTGATTTTCTTAGACAAAGTATTTGGAGTATGTACCTATTTGACCCACAGTTTTTCAACTTGATTATATTTTTTTATTTCTGAAAATGTACGTTCATGATTGTTTTTATTCATTGTACTAGCTGATCCGGCAGACTTCGTACTGTCTCAATCGATAAATGAAGAAGCAACTTTAATATTATAATAAACTATTATGCTATAATACCTTGAAGGTGGAGATGAAATTGTCCTGTACAATTAGTCCAGTCAATGAGGGCAAAAAATTCTATCAAGATGCTTCGATTTTGAAAAATTTTTGGATACAAGCTATACTTATCTCCTACTCCTACCCTATGCCGATTCTGCTTATTATTTTTAAGGGGTAAAAACAACCCTATTTATCCAAAATAAAAGAAACTTGTTCTAACGTAAATCAAAATCATTTTTGGGCATCAGTTGCGTTTCATGAAGTTTAATGAAGGTCTTCATATACTTCAAAACCCTATAAACTACCCCCTTTCTGCATAAAATGTGTTAAAATGGGTCTCTTTTAATAAAATCAATTGATTTCAATGAATTTCATAACATTTTCTTGGATCAATGTTAGTTTTAGTAATTTTTATTTTTCAAATCCTATCTGTTCGAAAAAATAAAATGGAAATTTCTTTTGAAAATTTCATTTATTCATCACTTTATTCACGTGAAATGAATACTTTTTTGTCGAGAAATTTTTCTGATCCTGAGTGGCTGTCGCCACTGCTAATTATTTCTTCATTTTTGGCAAAGATTTGAAAACTGTTTTTGGCAATTAACACCTGCACATTTCTCTAATGTAGCTTCACAAAAAAGACCCAGTTTTCTGCAGATACATGACGCATTGAATCTTTTTTAAAGGTACAAAACTAATTTTATAAAAAATTTTGTGCTGCAGGTGTTTTTTGCATTTTTGTGGGCTGCGAATATCTATTGGTACTATTCCAACCGCAATCAACTGAATTGAGAGCTTTATTATCAAGCGAAATTTGAAGTTGATGATTTTAGGCAATCATTTATTTCATTGGCAGCCGTGGATTTTGGAACTACCGGTTGTCGGAAGTCACCAGACAAAAGAATCAATACGCCCCTAAACCAAACGTTTAGGCAACTGAAAATACACAGAAATTGTTTACATATATAACAGTAGAATGGAGATTTGTTCGAAACATTTCGTCATAAAATTTTCCGTAGTGTTCGAAAGAAAGATAGATGTGATAACACATGAACTCAGATGCGTTAATAATTAATAATTATTATCATATAAAATACTTCCACGAAAACGCTATCAACTGTAGCAACACCTACTGAGGTTATTCGAAAGAGGGGAAATTATTTCCTATTCTTTTTCCATTTAATCAAATTTTGATGTATTTTAGGTTAACCCTGCCGTAGAAGAATCCAACAAAAATTCTTTCATAACAAAAAGTTCATCCAATCTTGATTATATAAATGGTGTAACCAACAAAATGGCCGACAGAGTTTCATATATTAAGATATCACCTATTTGTAAGATGTTTTTGATTAGAATTACCCTTTGAGAGCCAATAAAAAAGGAAGAATTATATAGTACACACGGTTTTTTTCTGTTAAACTATCTTTGTTTCACCCAAAAAACTTTGAAATTCAAACAACTTCCTTTGGGTGTTCCAGTTATTCCCGTATTTTTGCTTGAAATTGATACAAACCATTTTCAACCTTCGAAAGCTCACCCTTACTTTTCCTTTCATTTTCGTATCATTCTTTTCCTTTTTCAATTCGTCTCATCTTACTATCTCTTTTTTTATTCCTCGTTTGATGTTATATTTCCTTTCAATTCTGATTAGACTCCCGTACTCTACAGGGTTAACTGAATTCTCGACCTTCACCCGTGTCTTTATTCGGACCATGTGTTCGACTCGCGAAGCAGGCGCTGGATATCACAGCTTCCATTAATCAACTTCAGGTTTCAATCCGCGCCGAAACGGAAATTCGACTGGAAGTATGACGGGAAATGTTAGATCCGTTTTTCCTTTCGCCAGCTTCGATTGAAAGGGGCGGAAATTAACTCCTTACTGCAATTGTCGGCCGGAGACTTGACGGCTCATATCTTTCTTACAAATTCAACAATTCCGTTCGGAGGAACGAATTTTTAGAAGCGGCTCTATGAATTTTTTTTCGTCAATAGACTTTTGATTCTTCGTTGAACACACCTCTATAGAATATCCAATTCAATGAAGGATTAATGTTTTGATATAAGATTCAAGCTTTAACCCATTATCGCCTACGATTGCCATATGGCAACGCTTTCGGGCTGATATCAGATGCGCAGATTTGTAGCTAGAAAGTTGGCGGTTGGTTTACTTGATACACAAATGTACCTCATTTTACCAGTAACAAGAATTTTTTCTGTAAACTCACTCGTTCCGCCTCCAGAAGTTGTGAAACTTTGAGTTCTTCGTGAATCGGTAAAAACATGGAACCTAAGTTCGTGTAAGTGAAATATTCTCTATTTGCGCCGTGTTTTTGTCATAATTTTTTTTTTAATATGAAGCTTGAAACTTCAATTCATCATCCTAATAGGCTAAATAAAATCACAAAAAAATTTTAGTTGGAAAAATTTTCAGTTGATTTCGTGGGTTGCCATATGGCAACCCTAGGCGCTTATACTCAGTTATAATGCTGACCGGATAGGAGTAGTAAGAAATGGTATTGGCTGATTTTTTCATGGTTGCTAGACGTAGCTATGCAAAATATCTGGGATCTGTACGATAAAACAGGTAGACCATAAAGTTCGCAACTCGAATTCAAACGAGAAGTGGTCAACAGCTATTTGAAAAAGTATGGGGTAACAGCGAAAGGACCAGGAAACCGCTCATCCTCTTGTTTTTTTTCCAAGGATAGTCGGATTTCCAATTCCGTAAGATTCAATGATCTTGTGAAATACACAAAAGACAAAAAGAGTGCGCTAGACGTGGATGTAAGTCGATCATGAGAACAAAGTGTTCAAAATGCGATGTTGGACTTTGCATAGATTGTTTTTTTCCGTTTCATACCGCATGATATTTGTTATAATGACATTGTAAATATTTTATAAATGAATAAAATGTTTTGAAACTATCAAAATCTCAAAAAATTTCATATATCCTATCAGTAAAATAGTATTTCCTCTAAAAATGAAAATATTCCCGATGAGTGATCACAAGCGCCTAGGGTTGCCATATGGCAACCGTCAATTTTGAAAAAACTAGAGGGCGTATAAAATTTTTATATCATTTTTCCGTCTCTACAGAGCGTTTCGGAACAGCTTTTATCAAAAAAATTTTAATGTAACAAACATTAACGCCCAGTGGCGTAGCGCAAATTTCGGAGGCCCCCCCGCAAGATTTTAGTCGGGGGCCCCCTCCATAATTCAACGTTATTTCTGATAAGTTTCCGCTGAGGTATTCCAAAGAAAAATATTCAAGAAAACGTGATAAAAATTTATATATAGGTATGAATATATATTGAATAACAATATTCGGAAAAAAATAACATAGATTCCGATATAAAAATAACTAGAAATAAATAAATGTTATAAAAAAGTTGAAAAATCATTGAACAAAAATGCATAACTCTTTCCTAATTTTTTTGTTCAAACATATCTATCAACTTGTCGATGACCAAGCTTCAGGATACTTCTTGTTCAAAGCTGTAGTAGGCTCAAACGTCTGATAGACGTGTTTGCGTTATTGAATTCCTAAGATAATTCTTGATTATCTTGAGCCCAATAACACGATCATTTGACGATGTCTAAAGAGAGTCCCGAAAAGCTTGACCGTAGATTAAAAAACTGTTGAAGAAAGGGTAACACAGGGAGTAATAGATTGATAATTCGAACTTCAAATGGAGTTATGGAAAATCTTATATGTGTTTTTGAACCATTCATGAATATTTCTTTATTTTTCGTAATAATAATTGTTTATCCATTTATTCAGTTTTGTAACTTCACATCCCAGAAAAATTTTGCGAATCGGCAAGTTCAATAGAATGAAATTATTGAGACCCCATTTGAAGCTTTTCGTTCGACTTGAGGGCCCCTTTAGTGACGGGGCCCTCTGATACGCCGTTGTGCTGAATAATTTATTGTGCCTCAGACATTGGCTTATTAAAATATCAAAAAAGCAAGCTCCACTTGAATATTTTCTTTTCCGATGTGATATTTTTTCTTATTTCTGAAAAATTCGAACTGCCGTTTCTAATCGGCGCATTCCATAACTTTTTTTTTTTAATATTGAAAATGAAAAAATACGAGATACGTCAACGGGTAAATAAGCTACGCAATTCATTCTAGAATTGACCTTGAATAAAATTGTAATCCTGAAACCAAAGGCACCAAAAGAGTCAAAACATTGCCGTTGATTGTGAACAAACTCACAACGTGGTTTGGTATTCGAACACTTGTTTCTCTCATTGTAAGAATGGACATGAAAATAAAAATATTTCATAATATTTTCTCCTCCTGATTGGAGAATTGACAATAATTTCTGCAATAACAGATAAGACGCAAGCCGCTTGAAGAACAACATGTCAAATAAGCCGCCGAGCCTCCAATAAAACGATCATGTGGCGACTTTCGAGGAGAAATACCGAAAGACGCTTCAATATAGGGTAGCACAGGATGTAACTAAGGGATATGTCGAATCGAAATACTGTTGACCTTTTATGTGTTTTGAACATAATTCAGGTTTTGTTCGTTATATCATCAGAAAAATATCGCGACTCTGCATGTTCAATAGTTACTGGGGCCCCATTCAAACCTTTCGAAATCGCCTATAGTTTCAGTAATTATACTTGATTTGGAAAAAATGTTCAAGCCAGTTCCATACTATTTTTCATATTTTTGACGTTTGTAAAAAAAATTTTGTTTGCATCTCATGCGCGAAATACTTTGGTGATCTCGACTATTCAAAAAAAAATCAATTCTCGATCACCAAAGTAGCATTTTGCGCACCAGGTATTATTAGTTCTTGATCAAAGTAGCATTTCGCGCACTAGATACAAAAATAACTATTGATTCTCCGGAATACCCGATTCAATGAGCGATTAAAATTCTAATATTAGATTAGGTGAACAACTTTGCTTCCTCTGTTTTTCAAAAGCTAGCTGTAGAGATAAGTGGTAGTTTAAATAAATAGATCTTAACTGTAATACAATAAGCTCAGATTTTTGTTTACATAACGCCATCGAAATATTAGCCCATTTGTGTCTGCATCATAAAGGTTTTTCTCGATTTATGATGTCAGTTTTCGAGCCGAATTTTCGTCACTTGCTGAAAGTTTTAATTTTGTATTTCAATTTCCATTTGAGCCAATACAAGTAGAGAAATGATAATAGTATACGGCTGAAGTAAAGTTGTACATCCAACATACGCTTGAATTTTGAATGGCCGTTCCTTAAATTAAGGGTAGAAATATAACTTGAACACTCAATACATCAGAATAAAACGTTCCCAACACAACATTCAACAAACCGAAACTTTGGGAACAATGAACCCAAATCAAATTCCGCACAATGAAAATAATCGAATGAAAGTCCCATTCCAAACAGATCAGTAATACTGAATGGAGAATAATGACGCATATAAGTTAAATAATCACGTCTAATTCCTGCTTGTTCGCGAAATCGAAACGATTGCGCTATTTACGAGAGCATCGGCCATGCCATATGCCTATCCAAAGTACGAATCTGAGAAAATTGATGCTTGTGACACTGTGTGTAATTTATGCCATCTATCGGGGAACCAGACCATTAAATCAATTGTAGCATTGAACTCCGATTAGTTCATCTGATCTCATACATAATGATCGCTCAGCTGTTTGTATAGACCGAATTGATCTGTATACACGGGGGCGGTGACACACATCATTGATTGTTCATTAGACTTATTTCTCCGGAAATTTTTTTTAATTCATCGCTTACCGAAATTCATTAAATCCCATTTGTTCTCCCCGGAACAAAGGGAAATCATCAAGAGGTAAAAATGCACAACATTTGAGCGCTTTTCGGATTTATCCACAGTAAGAAAGAGGAGAGGGCCAAAATGGGAGCCCTGGGGAACTCCTTAAGTAGATAAGAATAATCTCAATCCACAAAAACTGGATGGAATTTGTCATTCAGATTGAACTCGAACTACTGCAATAAAGTAGTGAATGTTTAAAAATCAGAAGAGCGATATCACCTACATAACAATGCTCTTAACAATTCAACACGAGAATTCTCCTAGGTTACCAGCTTCTCAAATATTTTCCCTCCTTCATATGTTCAAGATAATAATGACCTCTTTGGTCAAATTTTCTAATCGATATGAATAGAAGCGAAATAGTATATTCTAAAACAAGTTGCAAAATGAGCTTCTATTCCAACACGAATGCGAAGTTCGAAAACGAGCGACGAAGGAGTGAGTTTTCGATAGCATGAGTGTTAAAATTGCCTTCTGTAACGAGTATTAGACGATATTTTTTCTATTTCAGTCAAGTTTTGTGAAATACTCCCGAAATTCAAATAAAAATTAAGATTAGTTACTTTTGTGTTATATCTTAGCAGTTGATGTGACTTATGAAATTTGACAGATTACGGAATTTGAATTAATTTGATTTGAAAATTGAGAGGATCGGAGGTCAGTACTGACAAACACAAAACGAAAAATATAACTGAAAACAATGCTGTAATGATTTTCATTACAGCACTACTTTAGTACTGTAATGAACTCATTACGATACTGAAATCTCTATTCAGTATCGTTTCTCTAAACGAAATTTCGGAATCTGAATGGAAATCATGAAATTTGTTTAACAAAAATCATATTACTGATCCTTCCATCAGAGTTCCTGATGTTGACCTTCCCAGGAGAATATTGTTTGTTTTAAATCGTAATGAAACAGGCCATGGACGATGCAACAGCATGCTCTTCCGATAGAATTCGGTTAAGAGCCCTGATTGTGAGTGTGGGGAAAATGAGGAGAAAATTGAATATCTAATGTCCCATTTATAAATTTCGAGATGGTTTCGAGGCTATACACAAAGTAACGAATGCATCTCTGAAATGGGGGTTTTCTTAAGAAGAATTTAATTGATTCTAAATAATTTTTTTCTTTCATCTTCTTTCATTTCAGATTAAGAACTGAGAGTCGTTTTGTGAAGAAACTGTTTATCTGAGTCCATAGGCGGATAACATACAGATGTTCTCTTGGATCGTTGATTCCTCTGATATTTAATATTTCTAGTAATTTTTTTCCCGGTGAGATAAAGGTTTTTTTCAGCTGTTTTTTTTTCCTTTCCTCATTTAATCATACAGCAGAACTGTATGGTTTTCCTTTGTTGCACCAACCTCAGATAGGTACCTTTTTCTATTAATATGTGTTGTATTACTTCATTTCTCTGAATCAAAATAATATATGTATTGATGTATCTGAAAACATATTTCGAACTACGAGAAAAGTATTGATGATTTTCATCACCATGTAAAAACAAATGGTTTTTTCGTGAAATTCAACACAGTTCAACCAGGAATTTATTATAAATATATTTTTATTCTGTGAGTTCTTGAACATATTTATATTCATCTTGTTTGAATGGGCTCAAAGTTTAATTTTTTTATAACTTCTCTTTTTTTGTTGTTTCACATTTATCTCTCTCATTTTCTCAACTTGTGAACGAGTATGACCGTTCGATCAAATAAATAAATTCAAAATGAAAAAGCATTTCGACATCACATTACCTCTAAGTAAAATCTACGAGCCCAGACCTGTGCTCCGTTCGAATAAATAGAGAGATTTGGTATCCTATAATTATCTCATTTTTGCCTGCCCACAATTGTGTTAAACTTTTTCAACATGTCCATTCGTTATCCCCTACCCGATTTGCACGCTGTGTGGCTGGTATAAGTCGATAAATCAATGAAATTTATCGCTTATCTCTTTTAAATATCCAACGAGTAAATCCAACATATCAGGACTCTGCAGAAGAGATGCATATGCTATTACAAGAATCTTTTTCAAAAAAAAAAAAAAATAATAAGATGGGGATATTATTAATTTCATGTGGCTGTTGCATCTATGTACCTACAATTTGTTCATTATGAGCTATTCCGAAGTTATATCAGAATGCTTGTTAGCTTGTTACAAAATAAAGAAATTTTATTCGACCTATTTGAAGATGCTATTTTGAATAAACATGTTACTGAAGATTATAATGTGGATGGGTTAGACCCAAATATTGATGAGATGAGTGGTGAAAACAAATCACGCACAGAAACTAAAATTGCCAGTGAAAATGAGTAAACTTGTGTTTCCTATCAATAATACAATATTCGTACAATTATTTCAAGAGCCTCTCCCAGATAATGATAAAAATGAGTTCATCTGTGGTTCCTTCATTCAACATGTTTTCATCACCTTTATCTCAAGACAAAGAACATATTTTTTTTAATTTCCTTAAAACTCACCCTGCATTGAATGTGAAAAGAAACTTTTCACGGGTGATAAAAACATTAATCGAAGTGATGTGATTGCTAGTACCATATGTGGATATTGATGAAAAGCCTAGAATCGAAATTCATTTGGATATGTTTTAATAGTTTAAAAGTTGGGAGAATCGACCGAATAGGACCATAAAGTTTTATCATTCCATAAAAATGATTATTTCGGAGTAAATGATACGAAAAGCATTTGTATGGGAACTTTACAGCCTGAAATACGTTACCCACAGTATCTCATTCAGGCTGTTTTCGGAATGAAGTATAAAATGACTCTTAGGAGAAATAGATTCCAGGAAAGTTAATTGAAGTTTCACATCATTGCAACATGATTATATGAATCAAAGTAGCCTTTTCATTGGTTTGAAATTCATTCTATATCTCTCGAACAAAAAGCCACTTTAGGATAGCCTGTACGTGATTCTGAATAGGATACATCTTAATATTTAGAACTAAGTCGGTCATTTTGTTGGTTATACCATTTATAACTCAACATTGGATGAATGTTTGTTATGGAAGATTGTTTTTTGGATTCTTCTACAGCGGGTTTAACATAAAATACATCAAAATCCTCAAAAATTTGTTGAAATGGAAACAAATAGGAAATAAAAATCCTTATCTATATCTATGATGATAATGCTCGTGGTAGCATTGACATTTTCTATCGAATACACAAAAATACAATGGGTGTTTCCAAATGACTTCATTTGGAGCAGATATAATTAAAGGACGTGTATTCAATCCAACATTCAAGAATATAATATTAATTTAATGATTTCAAATCCCTAATTTCATCTTGCCTTTCTGCCATCTAGATCCAATGCCATATTCACCATCGAATTTGATCATTACAACCGCTTGAAGATGCAGTAATAAATTTCTTCAAATTTACTACATATTGACCACTTAATCAAGGTCAATCAATGAATGCAGATGTAAGAAGAATAATTCTTCAAGATCTGCAGCAACTACTTCATGAACATCATTTGTTCAATTGTTTAAAACTGCTCTGGAACATACGCCAAGTGACGATCACAAGGTTGTGGTTTGAGCCGATAAACGACCTGTTAGAGCACATGATGCCAATTGAAGGCCCCTCCAATAGACGAAGTGGCAATTTTGATTGTAGGTGAACACTCGGAAACACCTGATATTGTTCTTACGCGTCGCAATACTGGAGAATTGCAAAGAATATATGAAACACACCGTACATACGATGCTCTACGATACCCTCTAATGTTTTGGAAAGGTGATGATGGATATTACTTCAATATCAAGATGATAAATCTATTGAATGGTATCTTTATTAAAACTTAAAATATCTACTTAATACAAATTTGAATTATTTGGTTTTAGGCCAAGAAACCACTAAGAAAGTGAGCTAGATGAATTATTATTCATTTCGTTCAATGGTTCGTTAAAATGCTGATAATTATTCGCTGAGATTTCGTCGATTGTTGCAGCAGTATTGTGTGGACATGGGTTGGGAAACTAGCTGACCTGACAGACTTCGATCGATAAATAAAAAAGTAACTTTAATATTATAATAAACTATTATGGTATAATGTTGGCCAAAAAGTGTTCAGATTCAGAATCATTTCCTATCCCAGAAACTAAAGAGCGTAGGGGTTCTTGTGGCAATTGGCAATTAGATAAGGTAGCTGATCCGGCGAACTTTGTTTAGCATTAGAGATGAATAAAGTTGTACTAACCGTTGACTTTCCTTTGAGAAGTAAATATATAAGGTGGAATACAAAAAAGTACAATATATACGGATAATTCAATTGCATTGAAAAAGGTATTGTTATTCATACATCAAGAGAATTCACTTCATGTAAGAGGTAAAGAGGAAACTTTTCATAATATTTTATCGATTGAGACAGTACAAAGTCTGCCAGGTCAGCTACTTACAAAATAAATCAGCCATTATTGAAAATTCAGAGTAAAATTCCAATATGACAATGAGAACACATCAGTCACATTTTGAATTTCCCATGAAAATTTTTTTAATTGGATCATTAGACTTTCCATTCATACTTCTTCAAATATATCATCAAATGTCAGTTCTACTGAGGAAAATATCCGAACCAACACTGTCTTCGACACGAATTCATGGAATTAAAATGTGGGCTTATCTAAATATACTGATACAGGTGGTGTCGTAAAAATCCACGCCTAATGTCGAAGGTTCGGCATTTTTCAACCCACAACACCTTCTCTTTTCGCACCTGTAACTTCAATTCCGCAATAATTACAGTCTTAATTCACGCGATTGTAAACTATGCAGCGTTTGTTTTTCCATTCAATAAATGCGGACTCGTCATGGTAATGATTCGAATTAGAGACCGTGGTGCTATTTTCGATTTCCGCGCTGAAATCGCGGTGATAATGTGCATAAAATTGGGTATATGTTAATAATCACGGCCCACGCCACGTCTACATTTATTGACGATTTGTTCCAGTTCTGTCGGATATTTATTTTTCCTATGGAAATGTGTGGCTGTCTGCATAGGAAAACAGGCCAGACACAGTGGGGCAACAGACAGAAAAATCAGAACATTTCATTCAACTTCAAAGATACTAATGCCCACCTGAACCGTTTGCTGGTTAAGATAGACTTATCTAAGGCGCCCTTGAATTTTGAGTCAGGCTTTTCCCCGGCTTAACAGATCAGATATCTAATAGAAACGACTTTGTTAAGCACGTGCTAAGCAATGCCAAATCTGGCAACACTGTATAAATCAGAGAATTTGTTTGTTTTGACATAGAAACGCGATATGACCATATGGTTTTGTGTCAGCAGTAAGCACAGCAAAGTGAGAAGAACACGCGAATTCATAGACGAACAAGATATTTTGTCTATGCATTTTCCTTTTCAGTATTCTGATTCACAAAACGACTTATACTTTGGGTCGCTAAAGAACAGGTACAGTACAACCTATTTTTTTCATCGAAACAAATGATTTCATTTGATCTCAACAATTCTTTCTTTGTAACTAGAAGGACATAATTCTCCACCTGTGGAATATCATCGAAGTAATACTTTTCACATTCACAAGTGTAAATAGTACACGGGTACAAACAATTGCTTCAAAATAACAGAAGGAAATCCAGCAATTTGGTAGTTTTGGGTTTGAGTGGAACGTAATTCTGCTTCTATCTGGAGCAATTTCATTAATACAAAAATTCGACGAACTATTCTTGATACTATGAATTCATGGATTTTGTTCAAATCGGCTGCAGCCTATGAATGTCCTGCTGATGCGTAGAATCGCAGACAGAGTTGACTCATCGATGATACACTCTGATTCCTACAATCATCAAGGCTTACACTCACTGACTTCTTCGAGGTTTGACATCATCATACATAAGATATATACTTACATATCACTTGGCAATTGTGAATCATCCTCAATGAATCTCAGCAGTGGCAGAGAAATATTTTTGGTCAACCGAAATCGCCGAAAATATGCGAATTTCTCCATATCATGGAAGTGATCAGCCCTATATATCAATTGAATTCTAGACTTCTACGAAAGCCGTAATCAATGATATCTAATATGTCGAAGTCATCCTCATATAGATCATCAATTTCATTCAATAACGTTCTATTCGTAATAATTATTAAACTCACGCAATCAAAAACTGAAGTTCGTTTTGACGTTATGAATATTTGAGACGGGCTGAAGTCTTGCTTAAGCCATGAATATTCGAGGCTCAAAATAGTTACTACTTATGAAGCACTTAAACTGCGGTGAAAAAAAAACGACGTCTCAAACCTAACTATAAATCTGAGTTGGACGTAAGTCAGACTCATATTTGACGGTGCAAGTGGGCATAAGTATCATAAGTTCAACTTTGCTTCAGCCGTTTTTCACAGGAATTCGAGGCTTTATTGTAAAAAATTGGTTATTGGTATTGGAGAACATTCGATGATCTTCATTTGCAGATTTCTTCATATTGAAGCAGAAAATTAAAACCTACCACAAATGACCAGAATGTCAGCTTAAAAAGTCTCATCAATATTTAAAGTCTGCTGAGAAGTTTCCAACCGTTTTCAATAATTTTAATATAATTGTAATTGAAGCTCGATTTAACATCTGATATTTCATCTAAAAATATGAAATCATTTCGAACTATTCAACATAATTTAGAATAGTTTCTGATTGTTCACGTTTTCTTCTCAATGATCTTCTCACCTTAACGTTTTTTATGCGCTTACATCACGATTAATTTTTCTCGTGAAAAAATTCAATAAATCAAACACAGCACCCCCATTAGATAAGCAATCATTCCTATAGCCTCTTATGATTTAAAATGATCATTATTGATAATAAACTACCATACACATATCTATCCAATATAATTTATAACACGAAACGTTTGTCCCATTAGATAAAAATTCAACTGAACAGCTATTAAGTGACCTAAAAAAATTGATTGTTGCAGCCGACACTAGGGATGAAGATCGGATAAGCCTCCTTTAAGGGCGATTATGAGAACGGCTTCAGAAATTACAGCCGACCTGAGATGACCAAATTACAGTGGTTAGTTTGTGTTGCCGGAAGCTAAGGGTACCAAAATACCACTTGGTATGAATGAAAAGGCAGGTAGTGGAAGCTACTTGAGATTTGACCAGTAAAGTGGCAAGAGGTGTGAAAGCCGTTAAGAGATGGGTCAGAATGAAACACAGGGTGTTTCCTGAGTGGTGGCAGAATTTAACTACGAAATGTTTATGTTTATGGGCAATTAACTTTTTTTTTCATTTCAGAGGATGGATTTCGGGTAGATTGAAAAAGACTTAGTTTCTCTGTCAATGGAAGACTAACATAAAGATGCCCTTCAGATTGATGTGCAACTTTTTTTTGTCATAGTAGATTTTTCATTTAATTTGTTTGAACTTTTTCAGTTTTATCATCAGTGCCTTTTATGTACAGGGTATCCAAAATTGCTTGATTTTGACTGTTTCAGGTACTTCTGAACTAGATAGGTAAAAACTTCGTTAGGTTTCCTGGGGTCAATTTTTGTGAAAACAACATCAGTGAAAACCGTTTCACAATATCTTAATTTTTTTTTTAATTTCGATTTAAAAAATGTGCCATAACTTTTTCATTCACGAAAATATCTTGAAACAATTTAAACTTTCTAAAAGCGCTTTTTTCCCGGAAATAAGAAACTATATTCAATTTTTTTTTCCCGTGGAAAAAAAACACTTTTTCTTATTAAAACGAACAGATGAAAAAAATTTGAATGATGTCTTATTCCCAATGAAAAAGTGCTTGTTGAAAGTTTCTATCTTTTTCAGATATTTTCGATAATGAAAAAGTTATGGCTCATCTTCTGAATCGAAAAAAATTCAAAATGTTGTTATATCTTCAAAACAAATGAAGATATCGTAAACGGTTTTCATTATTGGTGTTTTTGATATCGAGCCCAGGACTCCTTTCAACGTTTTTACCTATCTAGTCTACAAGTACCAGAAACAGCCAAAATCAAGCAATTTGGGATACCCTGTACACTGCGCAAAATTAACGCACATTATGGAAATCTCAAATTTATTTTACAACTAAAGGTGTTCCTCAATGATAATTATTTTCATCAGAATTATGCATGCATATGTTATCCACTTTCAACGTTTTTCTTCAATACAGATGTTTTTTCCCAGCAGGAATAAAAAAAGATGATGAGATTGAATGTTTTGGCTCCATTCTAAAATCAGTTGTTCTCGATCAATTCTAGTGATCAATAGTTTTTCTTTCGTTTGATTTTCTACACTCAATCGCTACGCAACGCGAAACACGCAATTTGACCAAAGAGGAATGTGCCCAAGCAGTAGTTTTGCGAAAAGAAGGGTGGACATACACAAGAATTGCATAAAGGTTTGGAGTTTTCCATACAAGTGTGTCCAGAATGTTGCAGCGATTCAGGGAGACAGGTATGAATGTCCGAAGACCAGGACAGGGTAGACCACGGGTAACAACTGCCATTCAAGAACGTTAATTCAGAGTTTCTTCGTTGAGACAACGGTCTGCAACCGCTCGCCTTCTTCAAAATCAGCTTGAGCAAACTCATGAGGTGCAAATTAGCACTCAGACAATAAGAAATCGCCTCAGAAAATATGATTTAAGGCCTCGTGTCGCGGCAAGAGGCCCAGCTCTTACCCCAGCCCATCGAAGGGCGCGTTTGGATTTTGCGAGAAAGCATATCTATTGGAGAGAAGCCGATTGGGAAAGAGTTCTCTGCGCAGATGAGTCTAGATTCTACCTCTACCATTATGATCGACGTTCCCTTGTATGCAGACGTCCACATGAAAGATATGCTCAGTGCAATTTCCTGAATACTACTGGTTTCGGGGGAAGATCGATTATGGTATGCGGTGGAATATCTTTGACTGCTCGCACAGACCTACTGATCGTTGATAATGGAACTATGAATGCTGGTAAGTATATAAGGAACAGTCTTGAAGAGCATGTAGAGCCATTTGCCCCATACATTGGTGAAAATTTCATTTTTATGGGATAATGCCAGACCCCATCGTGCGCGCATCGTTCAGGAGTACCTTGAAGAAGGTATCTCGAATGGAATGGCCAGCAAGAAGTCTAGATCTCAATCTGATCGAGCAGGTTTGGGACAACCTCAATAGGAGGCTGAGAAGTTCAGAAAATATCCAGCTACTCTTAATGACTTAGGAATCCAACTTGGAGAAGTCTGGGAAGGATTAGATCAGAACATTTCAAGATCACTCATATTGAGTATGAACCGTCGTTGCCGAGATGTAATTAACGCAAGGGGTAGAAATACCAAGTATTAAATCACTAATCAGCATTTCAGTATTTTGAAAATTGTTAATTTCTTTTCTTTCACATAAGATTCGGTGAAATCCTGAATTTTTCTTCCATTTAATGTGTCTTGTTTCGTTCAAAACCTTCCAGAAGGGACATAAAAAATAAGTTATGAAGTCAATGTAGAATTAACTTTCATTAAAATTGAGATTTTCGGAATGTGCTTTAATTTTTTTGCTCAGTGTGTGTTTTTGTAGGCACTCTAGCTACTATCGTCCACGTGGGCGTGAAGCTTTTCTCCAGGATGTCTAGAAATCTTTTTTCCCAGCTATCCGTCAACAGAGGCGTCGAAACGTTCGAATCCATTACGAAACCAAACATCACGCCGCGCTCTGAGAGCGAGAAAGTATTTTTTATCGAACGGTCTACGCTTTTGGTATATCAAAACAATTTCGTAGGTGATTAGATGAATTGCCCTTGCTCTCTGAAAGCTTAAAACGTAAGCGTCAGATCGCATTTGGTCAAATCGAGCCACGGTGGGACCACCAGAGTAGCGAATTCTGATTCCACGGTTTCGATTTGTTCGGAAATTGTCCGAATTGTTCGATTGTAACCGTATATCCGACATGATACTCTTGGGATTGGGCAATCAGGCGCGTTTTGTAGATGTAATTCTATACGATTGAGATTATTTCGCCTTCATAGGTGACTAGATTGACCCCGCGGCCTCACGCTCTTAATATTTCATTGAAAAATTCAAAACAAAAAAAAATTTTGAAAACAATAACTAGAGAAACAAATTTAAATAATAGAAGAAAAGCCCCTGCGTGAAAATTTGAGAACTAAGATTTTCCACAATATGGGGAATATTTCGAACACAATTATTTGAACTTTGTTTCTCATTCAATGGTTCAGTTTTTGTTAGTACAGATATTAAATTATTGACTTTTCAGCCAGAGTTTTCATCTAATTTCATTCAAGAAAATTTCAAGAATCATCTCGAACATTGTTTTATATTCATGAAGGTACCTACGTGTTAATTCAGATTTGAAGTTGGTAGGTATCTACCTAGCTTTCTGTGACAAAAACACAATTATTTCTTTCACTTTTTATCTTTGTTTGTTTTGGAATTTCGTTTTACTGAGTAATTTTTTTTTAAATAACAGAAGAAAAGCCCCTGCGTGAAGATTTTGAGCACTAATTTTTCAGGGGCCGAAACTTTATAAGAAGAAATTGTTGCCTAACAAATAATAAAATTGCGTAACGTTTCGAGGTCTTAATCAGACTGCTTCGTCAGACAATTTCTATTCTTCATATAACTTCGCAGAATCGTGACAATAATTTGATTTTTAAATGACATTCGTCAATATATGATGAACATAAATTAATATTGATAACTAAATGTTGATGTCGTTATTTTATTTCAAAATTTCCTGAAACCAGTTCTTTTTAAAAAAATCTATCGAAATTCGATCTATTCCTATTGAACAATTGGCGGGATTATCAGCTTCATCCAACAAAATAAAAGCTTACTCCTTGATTTTTTTTTTTATAATTATCAGGTTCCGTCATTAAAATTTTTGTGATATTCCAATACATCATTTGATTTCCAGTATTGGAAAACACATTACCTGCGATCTACCAATATCTCTATTTTTATGTTATTTTTATTTCACGCTTTCTAATTTCTGAGGGTCTAGATGTTCTCCTGTATAAGATTTTCCACAAATATTGTATATACAATTTTTTTATTTTGGTTTTCATTCAAAGGTTTTTGTTTATATAGATTTCTTCATGAAATTACTTTCATCATTTCGTATTTCAGTTGAGAATGAAATTAACTGAGCCCAGGGCCGCCGCCAGGGCCGGCAAACCGGGCAGTCTGCCGGGGCGGCAAATTCTAGGGGCGGCAAAATCAGTTTCGTCATACTAGATTTTTTTTCTTTGAAATCGAAAACCCGCCTGGTATTGAAAGTTAAAGCGAAAACACGACCAGACTCAGGGGCGGCTTTTTGAGATTGGTCAACCGAATATATCACACCTGTACACAAATAACCAGATAAAAATGTAATTAAACCAATGAAAGAGTAATATTGGCAGAACGAAAACGATGGAAGATGCAGCATTCTTCTCATAAATAAAAATCCCTGTTAGGTTGTAAATTTCGCCAACGCCTCAGAATTCTCTAAGGAAATCGCCTGACTGTATGGGCCTTTTTGGATATGGAGGTTCTCAAACCGGTGGGGAACTATCAGAAAAAACACTGAGTGTATCACTCATAGTCATTTCCTTGTCACCTGAGCGTTTCAAAGTAAACTCGAAAATGAAAAATGCAAAAAATTCATCATCGTTTCTCTCGAAAACTAGGGTAGATATTTTCGAGTTTTATATGAAAATGTTGGTTTTCGAAGTCGCTTGATTGGATCAGAAGAAAAAAGTCGCAGTTTTCCGGATTTTAAAAATTTTCACCTGCAAAATGAGAATTTTTCAAATTTTGGAAATTTCGATTCTGCATATCTCGACTAATTGGCTCCGGATTGAGATGGGGTTTGCAGGCTGGTGATCAGCGATGAGGACACTTTCTCCCTAGCACAAAAAATCGCAATCAAAAATTTCGAAATTTTGGCCGAAAAAATCCAAAGGGGTAGACCCCCCCAAAAACGCTATATTTTGCATTCTCTAAGGAAATCGCCTGACTTTATGGGCCTTTTAGGATATGGAGGTTCTCAAACCGGTGGGGAACTATCAGAAAAAACACTGAGTGTATCACTCATAGTCATTTCCTTGTCACCAGAGCGTTTCAAAGTAAACTCGAAAATGAAAAATGCAAAAAATTCATCATCGTTTCTTTCGAAAACTAGGGTAGATATTTTCGAATTTTATATGAAAATGTTGGTTTTCGAAGTCGCTTGATTGGATCAGAAGAAAAAAGTCGCAGTTTTCCGGATTTTAAAAATTTTCACCTGCAAAATGAGAATTTTTGAAATTTTGGAAATTTCGATTCTGCATATCTCGACTAATTGGCTCCGGATTGAGATGGGATTTGCAGACTGGTGATCAGCGATGAGGACACTTTCGCCCTAGCACAAAAAATCGCAATCGAAAATTTCGAAATTTTGGCCGAAAAAATCCAAAGGGGTAGACCCCCCCAAAAACGCTATATTTTGCATTCTCTAAAAAAATGGCCTGACTCTATGGGCCTTTTTGGATATGGAGGTTTTCAAACCGGTTGGGAACTCTCGGAAAAAAAACACAGTGTATCACTTATAGTCATTTCCTTGTCACCAGAGCGTTTCAAAGTAAACTCGAAAATGAAAAATGAAAAAATTCATCATCGTTTCTCTCGAAAACAAGGGTAGAAATTCTCGAGTTTTATATGAAAATGTACGTTTTCGAAGTCGCTCGATTGGATAAGAAGAAAAAAGTCGCAGTTTTCCGGATTTTAAAAATTTTCACCTGCAAAATGAGAATTTTTGAAATTTTGGAAATTTCGATTCTACATATCTCGACTAATTGGCTCCGGATTGAGATGGGGTTTGCAGACTGGTGATCAGCGATGAGGACACTTTCTCCCTAGCACAAAAAATCGCAATCGAAAATTTCGAAATTTTGGCCGAAAAAATCCAAAGGGGTAGACCCCCCCAAAAACGCTATATTTTGCATTCTCTAAGGAAATCACCTGACTCTATTAGCCTTTTTGGATATGGAGGTTCTCGAACCGGTCGGGAACTATCAGAAAAAACACTGAGTGTATCACTTATAGTCATTTCCTTGTCACCAGAGCGTTTCAAAGTAAACTCGAAAATGAAAAATGCAAAAAATTCATCATCGTTTCACTCCAAAACTAGGGTAGATATTTTCGAGTTTTATATGAAAATGTACGTTTTCGAAGTCGCTTGATTGGATAAGAAGAAAAAAGTCGCAGTTTTCCGGATTTTAAAAATTTTCACCTGCAAAATGAGAATTTTTGAAATTTTGGAAATTTCGATTCTGCATATCTCGACTAATTGGCTCCGGATTGAGATGGGGTTTGCAGGCTGGTGATCAGCGATGAGGACACTTTCTTCCTAGCACAAAAAATCGCAATCGAAAATTTCGAAATTTTGGCCGAAAAAATCCAAAGGGGTAGACCCCCCCAAAAACGCTATATTTTGCATTCTCTAAGGAAATCGCCTGACTTTATGGGCCTTTTTGGATATGGAGGTTCTCAAACCGGTGGGGAACTATCAGAAAAAACACTGAGTGTATCACTCATAGTCATTTCCTTGTCACCAGAGCGTTTCAAAGTAAACTCGAAAATGAAAAATGCAAAAAATTCATCATCGTTTCTCTCGAAAACTAGGGTAGATATTTTCGAGTTTTATATGAAAATGTACGTTTTCGAAGTCGCTTGATTGGATAAGAAGAAAAAAGTCGCAGTTTTCCGGATTTTAAAAATTTTCACCTGCAAAATGAGAATTTTTGAAATTTTGGAAATTTCGATTATGCATATCTCGACTAATTGGCTCCGGATTGAGATGGGGTTTGCAGGCTGGTGATCAGCGATGAGGACACTTTCCTCCTAGCACAAAAAATCGCAATCGAAAATTTCGAAATTTTGGCCGAAAAAATCCAAAGGGGTAGACCCCCCCAAAAACGCTATATTTTGCTTTCTCTAAGGAAATCACCTGACTCTATTAGCCTTTTTGTATATGGAGGTTTTCGAACCGGTTGGGAACTCTCGGAAAAAAAACACAATTTATCACTTATAGTCATTTCCTTGTCACCAGAGCGTTTAAAAGAAAACTCGAAAATGAAAAATGCAAAAAATTCATCATCGTTTCTTTCGAAAACTAGGGTAGATATTTTCGAGTTTTATTTGAAAATGTAGGTTTTCGAAGTCGCTTGATTGGATATGGAGAAAAAAGTCGCAATTTTCCGGATTTTAAAAATTTTCACCTGCAATATGAGAATTTTTCAAATTTTGGAAATTTCGATTCTGCATATCTCGACTAATTGGCTCCGGATTGAGATGGGGTTTGCAGACTGGTGATCAGCGATGAGGACACTTTCCCCCTAGCACAAAAAATCGCAATCGAAAATTTCGAAATTTTGGCTGAAAAAATCCAAAGGGGTAGACCCCCCCAAAAACGCTATATTTTGCATTCTCTAAGGAAATCACCTGACTCTATTAGTCTTTTTGGATATGGAGGTTTTCGAACCGGTCGGGAACTATCAGAAAAAACACTGAGTGTATCACTTATAGTCATTTCCTTGTCACTAGAGAGTTTCAAAGTAAACTCGAAAATGAAAAATGCAAAAAATTCATCATCGTTTCTCTCGAGAACAAGGGTAGAAATTCTCGAGTTTTATATGAAAATGTACGTTTTCGAAGTCGCTCGATTAGATAAGAAGAAAAAAGTCGCAGTTTTCCGGATTTTAAAAATTTTCACCTGCAAAATGAGAATTTTTGAAATTTTGGAAATTTCGATTCTACATATCTCGACTAATTGGCTCCGGATTGGGATGAGGTTTGCAGACTGGTGATCAGCGATGAGGACACTTTCTCCCTAGCACAAAAAATCGCAATCGAAAATTTCGAAATTTTGCCCGAAAAAATCCAAAGTGGTAGACCCCCCCAAAAACGCTATATTTTGCATTCTCTAAGGAAATCACCTGACTCTATTAGCCTTTTTGGATATGGAGGTTTTCGAACTGGTCGGGAACTATCAGAAAAAACACTGAGTGTATCACTTATAGTCATTTCCTTGTCACCAGAGCGTTTCAAAGTAAACTCGAAAATGAAAAATGCAAAAAATTCATCATCATTTCACTCCAAAACTAGGGTAGATATTTTCGAGTTTTATATGAAAATGTACGTTTTCGAAGTCGCTTGACTGGATAAGAAGAAAAAAGTCGCAGTTTTCCGGATTTTAAAAATTTTCACCTGCAGAATGAGAATTTTTGAAAATTTGGAAATTTCGATTCTGCATATCTCGACTAATTGGCTCCGGATTGAGATGGGGTTTGCAGGCTGGTGATCAGCGATGAGGACACTTTCTCCCTAGCACAAAAAATCGCAATCGAAAATTTCGAAATTTTGGCCGAAAAAATCCAAATGTGTAGACCCCCCCAAAAACGCTATATTTTGCATTCTCTAAGGAAATCGCCTGACTCTATGGGCCTTTTTGGATATGGAGGTTTTCAAACCGGTTGGAAACTCTCGGAAAAAAAACACAGTGTATCACTTATAGTCATTTCCTTGTCACCAGAGCGTTTCAAAGAAAACTCGAAAATGAAAAATGCAAAAAATTCATCATCGTTTCTTTCGAAAACTAGGGTAGATATTTTCGAGTTTTATTTGAAAATGTAGGTTTTCGAAGTCGCTTGATTGGATATGGAGAAAAAAGTCGCAATTTTCCGGATTTTAAAAATTTTCACCTGCAAAATGAGAATTTTTGAAATTTTGGAAATTTCGATTCTGCATATCTCGACTAATTGGCTCCGGATTGAGATGGGATTTGCAGACTGGTGATCAGCGATGAGGACACTTTCGCCCTAGCACAAAAAATCGCAATCGAAAATTTCGAAATTTTGGCCGAAAAAATCCAAAGGGGTAGACCCCCCAAAAACGCTATATTTTGCATTCTCTAAGGAAATCGCCTGACTCTATGGGCCTTTTTGGATATGGAGGTTTTCAAACCGGTTGGGAACTCTCGGAAAAAAAACACAGTGTATCACTTATAGTCATTTCCTTGTCACCAGAGCGTTTCAAAGAAAACTCGAAAATGAAAAATGCAAAAAATTCATCATCGTTTCTTTCGAAAACTAGGGTGGATATTTTCGAGTTTTATATGAAAATGTAGGTTTTCGGAGTCGCTTGATTGGATATGGAGAAAAAAGTCGCAGTTTTCCGGATTTTAAAAATTTTCACCTGCAAAATGAGAATTTTTGAAATTTTGGAAATTTCGATTCTGCATATCTCGACTAATTGGCTCCGGATTGAGATGGGGTTTGCAGACTGGTGATCAGCGATGAGGACACTTTCCCTCTAGCACAAAAAATCGCAATCGAAAATTTCGAAATTTTGGCCGAAAAAATCCAAAGGGGTAGACCCCCCAAAAACGCTATATTTTGCATTCTCTAAGGAAATCACCTGACTCTATTAGCCTTTTTGGATATGGAAGTTTTCGAACCGGTCGGGAACTATCAGAAAAAACACTGAGTGTATCACTTATAGTCATTTCCTTGTCACCAGAGCGTTTCAAAGTAAACTCGAAAATGAAAAATGCAAAAAATTCATCATCGTTTCTCTCGAAAACTAGGGTAGATATTTTCGAGTTTTATATGAAAATGTACGTTTTCGAAGTCGCCTGACTGGATAAGAAGAAAAAAGTCGCAGTTTTCCGGATTTTAAAAATTTTCACCTGCAAAATGAGAATTTTTCAAATTTTGGAAATTTCGATTCTGCATATCTCGACTAATTGGCTCCGGATTGAGATGGGGTTTGCAGACTGGTGATCAGCGATGAGGACACTTTCCCCCTAGCATAAAAAATCGCAATCGAAAATTTCGAAATTTTGGCCGAAAAAATCCAAAGGGGTAGACCCCCCCAAAAACGCTATATTTTGCATTCTCTAAGGAAATCGCCTGACTTTATGGGCCTTTTTGGATATGGAGGTTCTCAAACCGGTGGGGAACTATCAGAAAAAACACTGAGTGTATCACTCATAGTCATTTCCTTGTCACCAGAGCGTTTCAAAGTAAACTCGAAAATGAAAAATGCAAAAAATTCATCATCGTTTCTTTCGAAAACTAGGGTAGATATTTTCGAATTTTATATGAAAATGTTGGTTTTCGAAGTCGCTTGATTGGATCAGAAGAAAAAAGTCCTAGTTTTCCGGATTTTAAAAATTTTCACCTGCAAAATGAGAATTTTTCAAATTTTGGAAATTTCGATTCTGCATATCTCGACTAATTGGCTCCGGATTGAGATGGGGTTTGCAGGCTGGTGATCAGCGATGAGGACACTTTCTCCCTAGCACAAAAAATCGCAATCAAAAATTTCGAAATTTTGGCCGAAAAAATCCAAAGGGTAGACCCCCCCAAAAACGCTATATTTTGCATTCTCTAAAAAAATGGCCTGACTCTATGGGCCTTTTTGGATATGGAGGTTTTCAAACCGGTTGGGAACTCTCGGAAAAAAAACACAGTGTATCACTTATAGTCATTTCCTTGTCACCAGAGCGTTTCAAAGTAAACTCGAAAATGAAAAATGAAAAAATTCATCATCGTTTCTCTCGAAAACAAGGTAGAAATTCTCGAGTTTTATATGAAAATGTACGTTTTCGAAGTCGCTCGATTGGATAAGAAGAAAAAAGTCGCAGTTTTCCGGATTTTAAAAATTTTCACCTGCAAAATGAGAATTTTTGAAATTTTGGAAATTTCGATTCTACATATCTCGACTAATTGGCTCCGGATTGAGATGGGGTTTGCAGACTGGTGATCAGCGATGAGGACACTTTCTCCCTAGCACAAAAAATCGCAATCGAAAATTTCGAAATTTTGGCCGAAAAAATCCAAAGGGGTAGACCCTCCCAAAAACGCTATATTTTGCATTCTCTAAGGAAATCACCTGACTCTATTAGCCTTTTTGGATATGGAGGTTTTCGAACTGGTCGGGAACTATCGGAAAAAACACTGAGTGTATCACTTATAGTCATTTCCTTGTCACCAGAGCGTTTCAAAGTAAACTCGAAAATGAAAAATGCAAAAAATTCATCATCATTTCACTCCAAAACTAGGGTAGATATTTTCGAGTTTTATATGAAAATGTACGTTTTCGAAGTCGCTTGATTGGATAAGAAGAAAAAAGTCGCAGTTTTCCGATTTTAAAAATTTTCACCTGCAAAATGAGAATTTTTGAAATTTTGGAAATTTCGATTCTACATATCTCGACTAATTGGCTCCGGATTGAGATGAGGTTTGCAGACTGGTGATCAGCGATGAGGACACTTTCTCCCTAGCACAAAAAATCGCAATCGAAAATTTCGAAATTTTGGCCGAAAAAATCCAAAGGGGTAGACCCCCCCAAAACGCTATATTTTGCATTCTCTGAGGAAATCACCTGACTCTATTAGCCTTTTTGGATATGGAGGTTTTCGAACCGGTCGGGAACTATCAAAAAAACACTGAGTGTATCACTTATAGTCATTTCCTTGTCACCAGAGCGTTTCAAAGTAAACTCGAAAATGAAAAATGCAAAAAATTCATCATCGTTTCTCTCGAAAACTAGGGTAGATATTTTCGAGTTTTATATGAAAATGTACGTTTTCGAAGTCGCTTGACTGGATAAGAAGAAAAAAGTCGCAGTTTTCCGGATTTTAAAAATTTTCACCTGCAAAATTTTTGTAATTTTGGAAATTTCGATTCTACATATCTCGACTAATTGGCTCCGGATAGAGATGAGGTTTGCAGACTGGTGATCAGCGATGAGGACACTTTCTCCCTAGCCCAAAAAATCGCAATCGAAAATTTCGAAATTTTGGCCGAAAAAATCCAAAGGGTAGACCCCCCAAAAACGCTATATTTTGCATTCTCTGAGGAAATCACCTGACTCTATTAGCCTTTTTGGATATGGAGGTTTTCGAACCGGTCGGGAACTATCAGAAAAAACACTGAGTGTATCACTTATAGTCATTTCCTTGTCACCAGAGCGTTTCAAAGTAAACTCGAAAATGAAAAATGAAAAAATTCATCATCGTTTCTCTCGAAAACAAGGGTAGAAATTCTCGAGTTTTATATGAAAATGTACGTTTTCGAAGTCGCTCGATTGGATAAGAAGAAAAAAGTCGCAGTTTTCCGGATTTTAAAAATTTTCACCTGCAAAATGAGAATTTTTGAAATTTCGATTCTACATATCTCGACTAATTGGCTCCGGATTGAGATGAGGTTTGCAGACTGGTGATCAGCGATGAGGACACTTTCTCCCTAGCACAAAAAACCGCAATCGAAAATTTCGAAATTTTGGCCGAAAAAATCCAAAGGGGTAGACCCCCCCAAAAACGCTATATTTTGCATTCTCTAAGGAAATCACCTGACTCTATGGGCCTTTTTGGATATGGAGGTTTTCGAACTGGTCGGGAACTATCAGAAAAAACACTGAGTGTATCACTTATAGTCATTTCCTTGTCACCAGAGCGTTTCAAAGTGAACTCGAAAATGAAAAATGCAAAAAATTCATCATCATTTCACTCCAAAACTAGGGTAGATATTTTCGAGTTTTATATGAAAATGTACGTTTTCGAAGTCGCTTGATTGGATAAGAAGAAAAAAGTCGCAGTTTTCCGATTTTAAAAATTTTCACCTGCAAAATGAGAATTTTTGAAATTTTGGAAATTTCGATTCTACATATCTCGACTAATTGGCTCCGGATAGAG
Organism: Hippodamia convergens; assembly: GCA_038502775.1. NCBI lineage: Eukaryota > Metazoa > Arthropoda > Insecta > Coleoptera > Coccinellidae > Hippodamia > Hippodamia convergens. Next base: position 47,093,318 of record CM076614.1, read on the forward strand.
ATGAGGTTTGCAGACTGGTGATCAGCGATGAGGACACTTTCTCCCTAGCCCAAAAAATCGCAATCGAAAATTTCGAAATTTTGGCCGAAAAAATCCAAAGGGGTAGACCCCCCCAAAAACGCTATATTTTGCATTCTCTGAGGAAATCACCTGACTCTATTAGCCTTTTTGGATATGGAGGTTTTCGAACCGGTCGGGAACTATCAGAAAAAACACTGAGTGTATCACTTATAGTCATTTCCTTGTCACCAGAGCGTTTCAAAGTAAACTCGAAAATGAAAAATGCAAAAAATTCATCATCGTTTCTCTCGAAAACTAGGGTAGATATTTTCGAGTTTTATATGAAAATGTACGTTTTCGAAGTCGCTTGACTGGATAAGAAGAAAAAAGTCGCAGTTTTCCGGATTTTAAAAATTTTCACCTGCAAAATGAGAATTTTTGAAATTTTGGAAATTTCGATTCTGCATATCTCGACTAATTGGCTCCGGATTGAGATGGGGTTTGCAGGCTGGTAATCAGCGATGAGGACACTTTCTCCCTAGCACAAAAAATCGCAATCGAAAATTTCGAAATTTTGGCCGAAAAAATCCAAATGGGTAGACCCCCCCAAAAACGCTATATTTTGCATTCTCTAAGGAAATCGCCTGACTTTATGGGCCTTTTTGGATATGGAGGTTCTCAAACTGGTGGGGAACTATCAGAAAAAACACTGAGTGTATCACTCATAGTCATTTCCTTGTCACCAGAGCGTTTCAAAGTAAACTCGAAAATGAAAAATGCAAAAAATTCATCATCGTTTCTTTCGAAAACTAGAGTAGATATTTTCGAATTTTATATGAAAATGTTGGTTTTCGAAGTCGCTTGATTGGATCAGAAGAAAAAAGTCGCAGTTTTCCGGATTTTAAAAATTTTCACCTGCAAAATGAGAATTTTTGAAATTTTGGAAATTTCGATTCTGCATATCTCGACTAATTGGCTCCGGATTGAGATGGGGTTTGCAGACTGGTGATCAGCGATGAGGACACTTTCTCCCTAGCACAAAAAATCGCAATCGAAAATTTCGAAATTTTGGCCGAAAAAATCCAAAGGGATAGACCCCCCCAAAAACGCTATATTTTGCATTCTCTAAGGAAATTGCCTGACTTTATGGGCCTTTTAGGATATGGAGGTTCTCAACCGGTGGGGAACTATCAGAAAAAACACTGAGTGTATCACTCATAGTCATTTCCTTGTCACCAGAGCGTTTCAAAGTAAACTCGAAAATGAAAAATGCAAAAAATTCATCATCGTTCCTTTCGAAAACTAGGGTAGATATTTTCGAATTTTATATGAAAATGTTGGTTTTCGAAGTCGCTTGATTGGATCAGAAGAAAAAAGTCGCAGTTTTCCGGATTTTAAAAATTTTCACCTGCAAAATGAGAATTTTTCAAATTTTGGAAATTTCGATTCTGCATATCTCGACTAATTGGCTCCGGATTGAGATGGGGTTTGCAGGCTGGTGATCAGCGATGAGGACACTTTCTCCCTAGCACAAAAAATCGCAATCGAAAATTTCGAAATTTTGGCCGAAAAAATCCAAAGTGGTAGACCCCCCCAAAAACGCTATATTTTGCATTCTCTAAGAAAATCGCTGACTCTATGGGCCTTTTTGGATATGGAGGTTTTCGAACCGGTCGGGAACTATCAGAAAAAACACTGAGTGTATCACTCATAGTCATTTCCTTGTCACCAGAGCGTTTCAAAGTAAACTCGAAAATGAAAAATGCAAAAAATTCATCATCGTTTCTCTCGAAAACTAGGGTAGATATTTTCGAGTTTTATATGAAAATGTACGTTTTCGAAGTCGCTTGATTGGATAAGAAGAAAAAAGTCGCAGTTTTCCGGATTTTAAAAATTTTCACCTGCAAAATGAGAATTTTTGAAATTTTGAAATTTCGATTCTGCATATCTCGACTAATTGGCTCCGGATTGAGATATGGTTTGCTGACTGGTGATCAGCGATGAGGACACTTTCTCCCTAGCACAAAAAATCGCAATCGAAAATTTCGAAATTTTGGCCGAAAAAATCCAAAGGGGTAGACCCCCCCAAAAACGCTATATTTTGCATTCTCTAAGGAAATCACCTGACTTTATGGGTCTTTTTGGATATGGAGGTTCTCAAACCGGTGGGGAACTATCAGAAAAAACACTGAGTGTATCACTCATAGTCATTTCCTTGTCACCAGAGCGTTTCAAAGTAAACTCGAAAATGAAAAATGCAAAAAATTCATCATCGTTTCTCTCGAAAACTAGGGTAGATATTTTCGAGTTTTATATGAAAATGTACGTTTTCGAAGTCGCTTGATTGGATAAGAAGAAAAAAGTCGCAGTTTTCCGGATTTTAAAAATTTTCACCTGCAAAATGAGAATTTTTGAAATTTTGGAAATTTCGATTATGCATATCTCGACTAATTGGCTCCGGATTGAGATGGGGTTTGCAGGCTGGTGATCAGCGATGAGGACACTTTCCTCCTAGCACAAAAAATCGCAATCGAAAATTTCGAAATTTTGGCCGAAAAAATCCAAAGGGGTAGACCCCCCCAAAAACGCTATATTTTGCTTTCTCTAAGGAAATCACCTGACTCTATTAGCCTTTTTGTATATGGAGGTTTTCGAACCGGTTGGGAACTCTCGGAAAAAAAACACAATTTATCACTTATAGTCATTTCCTTGTCACCAGAGCGTTTAAAAGAAAACTCGAAAATGAAAAATGCAAAAAATTCATCATCGTTTCTTTCGAAAACTAGGGTAGATATTTTCGAGTTTTATTTGAAAATGTAGGTTTTCGAAGTCGCTTGATTGGATATGGAGAAAAAAGTCGCAATTTTCCGGATTTTAAAAATTTTCACCTGCAATATGAGAATTTTTCAAATTTTGGAAATTTCGATTCTGCATATCTCGACTAATTGGCTCCGGATTGAGATGGGGTTTGCAGACTGGTGATCAGCGATGAGGACACTTTCCCCCTAGCACAAAAACTATCAGAAAAAACACTGAGTGTATCACTTATAGTCATTTCCTTGTCACCAGAGCGTTTCAAAGTAAACTCGAAAATGAAAAATGCAAAAAATTCATCATCATTTCACTCCAAAACTAGGGTAGATATTTTCGAGTTTTATATGAAAATGTACGTTTTCGAAGTCGCTTGACTGGATAAGAAGAAAAAAGTCGCAGTTTTCCGGATTTTAAAAATTTTCACCTGCAGAATGAGAATTTTTGAAAATTTGGAAATTTCGATTCTGCATATCTCGACTAATTGGCTCCGGATTGAGATGGGGTTTGCAGGCTGGTGATCAGCGATGAGGACACTTTCTCCCTAGCACAAAAAATCGCAATCGAAAATTTCGAAATTTTGGCCGAAAAAATCCAAATGTGTAGACCCCCCCAAAAACGCTATATTTTGCATTCTCTAAGGAAATCGCCTGACTCTATGGGCCTTTTTGGATATGGAGGTTTTCAAACCGGTTGGAAACTCTCGGAAAAAAAACACAGTGTATCACTTATAGTCATTTCCTTGTCACCAGAGCGTTTCAAAGAAAACTCGAAAATGAAAAATGCAAAAAATTCATCATCGTTTCTTTCGAAAACTAGGGTAGATATTTTCGAGTTTTATATGAAAATGTAGGTTTTCGAAGTCGCTTGATTGGATATGGAGAAAAAAGTCGCAATTTTCCGGATTTTAAAAATTTTCACCTGCAAAATGAGAATTTTTGAAATTTTGGAAATTTCGATTCTGCATATCTCGACTAATTGGCTCCGGATTGAGATGGGATTTGCAGACTGGTGATCAGCGATGAGGACACTTTCGCCCTAGCACAAAAAATCGCAATCGAAAATTTCGAAATTTTGGCCGAAAAAATCCAAAGGGGTAGACCCCCCAAAAACGCTATATTTTGCATTCTCTAAGGAAATCGCCTGACTCTATGGGCCTTTTTGGATATGGAGGTTTTCAAACCGGTTGGGAACTCTCGGAAAAAAAACACAGTGTATCACTTATAGTCATTTCCTTGTCACCAGAGCGTTTCAAAGAAAACTCGAAAATGAAAAATGCAAAAAATTCATCATCGTTTCTTTCGAAAACTAGGGTGGATATTTTCGAGTTTTATATGAAAATGTAGGTTTTCGGAGTCGCTTGATTGGATATGGAGAAAAAAGTCGCAGTTTTCCGGATTTTAAAAATTTTCACCTGCAAAATGAGAATTTTTGAAATTTTGGAAATTTCGATTCTGCATATCTCGACTAATTGGCTCCGGATTGAGATGGGGTTTGCAGACTGGTGATCAGCGATGAGGACACTTTCCCTCTAGCACAAAAAATCGCAATCGAAAATTTCGAAATTTTGGCCGAAAAAATCCAAAGGGGTAGACCCCCCCAAAAACGCTATATTTTTCATTCTCTAAGGAAATCGCCTGACTTTATGGGCCTTTTTGGATATGGAGGTTCTCAAACCGGTGGGGAACTATCAGAAAAAACACTGAGTGTATCACTCATAGTCATTTCCTTGTCACCAGAGCGTTTCAAAGTAAACTCGAAAATGAAAAATGCAAAAAATTCATCATCGTTTCTTTCGAAAACTAGGGTAGATATTTTCGAATTTTATATGAAAATGTTGGTTTTCGAAGTCGCTTGATTGGATCAGAAGAAAAAAGTCGCAGTGTTCCGGATTTTAAAAATTTTCACCTGCAAAATGAGAATTTTTGAAATTTTGGAAATTTCGATTCTGCATATCTCGACTAATTGTCTCCGGATTGAGATGGGGTTTGCAGACTGGTGATCAGTGATGAGGACACTTTTCCCCTAGCACAAAAAATCGCAATCGAAAATTTCGAAATTTTGGCCGAAAAAATCCAAAGTGGTAGACCCCCCCAAAAACGCTATATTTTGCATTCTCTAAGGATATCACCTGACTCTATTAGCCTTTTCGGATATGGAGGTTTTCGAACCGGTCGGGAACTATCAGAAAAAACACTGAGTGTATCACTTATAGTAATTTCCTTGTCACCAGACCGTTTCAAAGTAAACTCGAAAATGAAAAATGCAAAAAATTCATCATCGTTTCTCTCGAAAACTAGGGTAGATATTTTCGAGTTTTATATGAAAATGTACGTTTTCGAAGTCGCTTGATTGGATAAGAAGAAAAAAGTCGCAGTTTTCCGGATTTTAAAAATTTTCACCTGCAAAATGAGAATTTTTGAAATTTTGGAAATTTCGATTCTGCATATCTCGACTAATTGGCTCCGGATTGAGATGGGGTTTGCAGACTGGTGATCAGCGATGAGGACACTTTCTCCCTAGCACAAAAAATCGCAATCGAAAATTTCGAAATTTTGGCCGAAAAAATCCAAAGGGGTAGACCCCCCCAAAAACGCTAAATTTTGCATTCTCTAAGGAAATCGCCTGACTTTATGGGCCTTTTTGGATATGGAGGTTCTCAAACCGGTGGGGAACTATCAGAAAAAACACTGAGTGTATCACTCATAGTCATTTCCTTGTCACCAGAGCGTTTCAAAGTAAACTCGAAAATGAAAAATGCAAAAAATTCATCATCGTATCTTTCGAAAACTAGGGTAGATATTTTCGAATTTTATATGAAAATGTTGGTTTTCGAAGTCGCTTGATTGGATCAGAAGAAAAAAGTCGCAGTTTTCCGGATTTTAAAAATTTTCACCTGCAAAATGAGAATTTTTCAAATTTTGGAAATTTCGAGTCTGCATATCTCGATTAATTGGCTCCGGATTCAGATGGGGTTTGCAGACTGGTGATCAGCGATGAGGACACTTTCCCCCTAGCACAAAAAATCGCAATCGAAAATTTCGAAATTTTGGCCTAAAAAACCCAAAGGGGTAGACCCCCCCAAAAACGCTATATTTTGCATTCTCTAAGGAAATAGTCTGACTCTATGGGCCTTTTTGGATATGGAGAGTTTGTTGTGAGTCCCAAACTCAATACATCACAGCAAGTTGGCAAAATATAATTTTCTCGGGGCGGCAAAATTTCATTTTGCCGGGGCGGCAAAATGTCTGGCGGCGGCCCTGACTGAGCCCTATCATGGTATTTCTACTATACCTGTTTCAACACTTAGTTGATGATTAGAATAAAAATTTAGATATCGATTTGTGTGTGTCTTTTTCTGAACACACTTGTTTCAAAATAATAAGTATAATAATAATTACTTTTCTTATCAAAACATCTCAGAAAAAAAGTACATTATTTGGTTTCTCTGTCATGTTGCCAAATTATGAAAATATCATCGACATAACGCCACCAGGTCTTTGGTGTCAGTGAATATTTTTCAATATTTATGGTTTTTTTCAGAAAATTCCATGAAAATGTTGTTCATTATTGGTGATGATGTAAACTGTGGGCCCCTGACAAATTAGTGCTCAAAATGTTCACGCCGGGGCCTTTCTTCTATTATTTAAAAAAATTACTTAGAAAAACGAAATTCCAAAACAAACAAAGATAAAAAGTAAAAGAAATAATTGCGTTTTTGTCACACAAAGCTAGGTAGATACCTATCAACTTCAAATTTTAATGAACAGGTAGGTACCTTCATGAATATAAAACAATGTTCGAGATGATTCTTGAAATTTTCTCCAATGAAATTAGATGAAAACTCCGACTGAAAAGTCAATAATTTAATATCTGTACTAACAAAAACTAAACCATTGAATGAGAAACAAAGTTCAAATAATTGTGTTCGCAAAATTCCCCATATTGTGGAAAAACTTATGACGGAGAAACATAAAGACCTCAAGAAATGAGAACCAAAAGATAACCAAAAGATCTTTTTCATTGCAGATTCGGATTCAACCGAAAATTTTTAATCCGAATTGGTTAAACCAAGAATTTTCCCCTCAATGTTTGGGCCCTATGTAGCGCGTTCTGTTCAGAAATCCGAGGCGTTCATTCAGACTAGGATGCGAAAGTCCATTTTTTAATACTGAGATAACTTTTCTAAGGGAATCGATGAGCGAAACAGGGAAATTCTGAGTTCTTCTCGGCATCACCAATTGAAATTAACCAAGTTCTCGCACACTTTGAGGTAAGTTGTATCTATCACAAAAAAGGACGTAACTTAAAATGTCACTTTCACAAATGATCACCGAAGTGGATAATGAGCTAGAAAAGCGAACATGATACTCGATGTTTATCGAATTATTCATTAATTATTCAATATTAATTGATAACATTGGTGTTTTGTGAAAACTCTGAATCGTCCTCACTTGGAGAAATTGAATTCGAAAAATAGATGTAGTGATATTATGTATAATGCAAAATAAGTTCTGAAACAACGATGTTTGATTGCCAAACATCGATGATCATCGAAAATCAATGATAATCGATCACCTCTATATCTGAGGAAAAACCATATTAAATACCTTGCATTTTTATATTTTCTCATCTTTTAAACCTTCCCTGGAATTGCACAAATAAGTCAAGACCAAAATTAGCCAAATTGGTACAACCGTTTTCAAGTTTTAGCGTACTTAACGCACAGCAATTCATTTTTATATATACAGATTTTATGACCAAGTTAAGTTCAAAACAGAAAACACTTTTGGGCTCGAAACTTGATAGGCTCATTCAATTCCTCTAGAGAAATTAATGAAGGCCCCAGTATCACAGATTCGATTTTCCAAATGTGCGCGAAATAAAATCACCGTTTCCAGACTTGTGAATCACCCAGTAGAATGAAAATTCTCGCTTCAAATCCAGCAATGTCGATGACGTTTCAGCGGATCACGTGGTTAAAACAGCTGCATTAATCATGCATTCAACTATTTCGCGATAAACTTCGGACAAATTGAGCAACCACGGACTCGGACATCTGCTCCATTTGACACATTCTTGGTGGTAACCGGAGAACGTGAGGAGCATAGGTGGTCCGTTTCCATCAATCTGTCAAGATCGTTCTCCTGCCAATTAAGTCGATCATACCAACGAGAAAAAAATCGGGATGATTAGGTACGCTTAGGCTTAGATCGAAACGCGTACACATTTCTGCGTCTGAAAATAGACCGAGTTATGAGTGGCATTCGACTGAATCAATAACAACTAAGGTTTATTCGGAAACTCGTCGTTCTAAAAATATGCGGCAATGATGTAAATAACGTCGCTGTCGATTTTAGGACGTCTTCGATTTGAATTGCATCGACCTCATCCGCAGATTTCTTAATTTCGAAGAAGAAAATTGAAACCTTCCGTAAATTAGGTAAGAGAATTTGGCTCGTAAACTGACATGATTAATCGAGAAAAACTTCATGATGCAGACACAAATCGACCAATATTTCGATGGCGTTATGATAACATATACCTATGTTTTTTGTATGATATCAAAGATGTACACTGCGCAAAAAAATTAAAGCATATTCTGAAAATCTCAATTTTAAAGAAAGTTTACTCTACATTGACTTCACAACTTATTTTTTATGTTGTCTCGAGAAGGTTTTGAAAGAAACAAGACACATTAAATGAAAGAAAAATTCAAGATTTCACCGAATCTCATGTGAAAGAAGAGAAATGAACAATTTCCAAAATGCTGGAATGCTGATAAGTGATTTAATACTTGGTATTTCCACCCTTGCGTAAATTACAGCTCGTCAACGACTGTTCATAATCAAAATGAGTGATCTTAAAATGTTCTGATCTAATCCTTCCCAGATTTCTCCGAGTTGGATTCCTAAGTCATTAAGAGTAGCTGGATGATTTTCTGAACTTCTCAGCCTTCTATTGAGGTTGTCCCAAACCTGCTCAATCGGATTGAAATCTGTACTTCTTGCGGGCCATTCCATTCGGGAGACTTCAACATCTTCGAGGTACTCCTGAACGATGCGAGCACGATGGGGTCTGGCATTATCGTCCATAAAAATGAAATTTTTACTAATGTATAGAGCAAATCGCACAACATGCTCTTCAAGAATGTTCCTCATATACTTATCAGCATTCATAGCTCCAATATCAATGACCACTAGGTATGTGCGAGCAGTCAAAGATATTCTGTCCCATACCATAATCGATCACCTGCCGAAACCAGTAGTATTCAGGAAATCGCACTGAGCATATCTTTCATGTGGACGTCTGTATACGAGGGACGTCGATCACAATGGTAGAGGCAGAATCTAGACTCATATATGAAGAGAGCTCTTTCCCAATCGGCCACTTTCCAATGGATATGCTCTACCGCAAAATCCAGACGCGCCCTTCGATGGGCTGGGGTAAGAGCTGGGCCTCTTGCCGCAACACGAGGTCTTAAATCATATTCTCTGAGGCGATTTCTAATTGTCTGAGTGCTAATTTGCACCCCATGAGTTTGCTCAAGCTGATTTTGAAGGAGGCGAGTGGTTGCAAACCGTTGTCTCAACGGAGAAACTCTCAAGTAACGTTCTTGAATGGCAGTTGTTACTCGTGGTCTACCCTGTCCTGGTCTTCGGACATTCATACCTGTCTCCCTGAATCGCTGCAACATTCTGGACAAACTTGTATGGGAAACTCCAAACCTTTCTGCAATTCTTGTGTTTGTCCACCCTTCTTCTCCCAAAACTACCTCTTGGGCACATTCCCCTTGGGTCAAATTGCGTGTTTCGCGTTGCATAGCGATCTAGTGTAGAAAATCAAACGAAAGATAAACTATTGATCACTAGAATTGATCGAGAACAACTGATTTTAGAATGGAGCCAATACATTCAAAATCTGTTGATATCATCTTTTTTTAATCCTGCTGGGAAAAAACATCTGTATTGAAGAAAAACGTTGAAAGTGGATAACATATGCATGAATAATTCTGATAAAAATAATTATCATGGAGAACACCTTCAGTTGTAGAATAAATTTGAGATTTCCATAATGTGCGTTAATATTTTTTTGCACAGTGTATTTATTTCAACTACCACCTGCCGCTACAGCCAGCTATTGCAAAACGGCTTAAAAAAAGTTGTATAACATCTTGGCTTTCTTAATATATGCGTTCAAGAAAATTGTACACCTAATGAAACCACTAATAGAAACGTCGCCTTTGAAAATATCCTTTAGCTGTGGCAATTGGAGGCTCACCCTGTATGTTGAAATTCAAATTCCCGCGTTGATTCTCATGTAATTCACCAAACAAAACCTCCCATGATCATGATGGGTGTGCATATCGAATTCGACAAGCCTATTGAAGTCATTACTGAACTCATTTACAAACGAACCACGTGTGTTTATATCGATATTCAGCACTTGAAACTGTATCATTAAGTGTTGTGAATTGTTTTGTTACGCATAAATAATTCGGGAATGACCATTATGGTGCGAGTTGCAGGTGCTGAGTGCCGAATAAATTTACGAATAAGTTTGTTCACACATCGTTTTTACATGCTGAATGGTTCAGACATTTCCATTGGAAACCATGTTAATCAACTTGGGTAACTGAGCCAATTTGAACCAGGAGGCAAATAGTAGGAAATTTGATAATATACTAAATATAGGTATAGATCTCAGTCAGCATATTTTTATTTTCCATTTTTAATCAAAAGGTTCCCTCTTTTGCTAAAAATATAAATCCATAGGAAGCCCCTATTTGAGTTGAAGAAAAAGCGAAAGAAGTGTAAACAAGTTGAAAAAACATATTGATAAAATTTTAATATCATTCTTGAAATAAAAATAAATCAAAAAAGTTACCATCGAGATAAATACTATTTTCAATTCAAAGGCTCACAGATTTTTTTTCATATGACTGGAGAAATGAAATAAGATTTGTTCACTAAGAGAAGATATAGACGGATTTTAGCCTTATTCGGCATCTTCAGTATCTTATATCTGTCATAGACAAAATCCTGTACTTTCGAGGCTAGTGTGAGCTTTCTGATAAACTGCAACGTACAAAAAGGATTTAAATCCAACCAAAAACATTTCCATTTACAATATTGCCAAGACGATGCCATATTTCTAGCATTGCCAAAAACTTATCAGATCTCATGTAGATCCAAGCTGCTGACTCTACACTCTTTATCTGCACAAGTCCTTATTTCACAAACTCTATACCTTAGTCAAAATAAGTGACTTGGCCGTCCGCAAATACTGATGATAGAGCTCTGAAATTAAAACATTCTACAGGAACTTTTTTACGTAGAATCCAGTGGCATGCTCGTCTTTTTTGCACCATTTTTAATTACGAAGCTATGACCCAAAGTTTTGTTCTTTTAAATTAAAACACTATATTTTTGTGCCATTTTCTGAAAGCTTAATTTTTTCTGATTTCAAAAATATAAAACATCGTAAGGTTTGGATCAATATGAGTATAGAAATTGGTCAAAAACCTATTTTCATGTGAGTCTCAATACTTTCTATGGTTTCGACTGTTGATTGAGCACAGAAAAATGTAGCTTCCTATAACAAGGTCATGAAAATGAAAAGACTACTAGAAAGAAATTGTATTAATTATACGATACTAAATTTATCTGTGCTTATCGACAATTGAAACCATAGAAAGTATTTGAGACTCAGATGAATATAGGTTCTTAACAAATTTCTATACTCATATTGATTTATTGATACAAACCATGCGATGTTATATATTTCAGAAAACAGAAAAATTTCAGGTTTCAGAAAATGGCACTGAAATCTAGTGTTCCTATTCAAAAAACCATAACGTTGGGTCATAGCTTCATAATTAGAAATGCTGCTAAAAAAGCGATCATTCCACTGGATTCTACGTAAAAAAGTGCCTGTATAATGTTTTAATTTCAGACCTCTATCATCAGTATTGGCGGAGATATAAATTTTTTCCGATTTCACTATTTTTCCAATTTTCGCTTATAACTGGAAAACAAAAGAAGGTATCCAAAAATGAATACTACTCTTGTTAGTTTCTCCAAAAAAGAAATCGAGAATGGGGTATCAGATTTCGTCCATCTCCTCTGGTTCCAAAGTTGTAGTGCTAGAACATCGAAATATGCCCCTGTACATGAGATCTCATAATTTTTTACAATCTTATGTCTTGGCAATATTTTACATGGAAATGTTTTTGATAGGTTTACCTTTCCTTATTAAGAATTCGTATTATCAATTAGTGAAGTATTGCTTACGCTTCAAAACGTAAGATAACTTCAATTTCTCCGAATTTAGGTATCAAAAAGATACGAATAAATACATAAATCTTCCTAATTCTTTCAACCCGAAAGAAATGGTTATTTTTCTCGATATGGAATTCAATCGACACACTATTATGCAATGAACCCATTATATTGTACTTATATTGAAATTTAATGAGACCATAACAAACGCACTAAGGTCGTTGAACTGACTTCGGCCTATATCATAAATTTCGTATATTTCGGAGATATCGACGGAAGTGAAATCATTGATCCGATTATTCAATAAGGTGAGGCTGCTGACATCAATGCACGAGTTGTTACAGTCAGCCAAAGGTACTACAGGAATATCACCATGAAATATAATTGAAGTGTTGATCTCAATAATGTACCTTCTCTAATTACTTTTCAATTATTCTAAATGAATATACAGTAATGGTTGTCTTGAAACAAAATTGTTTTAAATTTTGTTTCATATTACAGATGGCCACTTTGAGTTCCTTTTCTTCTTAACCTTACCCTGTTGCCAAATGTAATTCAAATTCCTAGATAGGGGGAGTGAATATTCTTCGAGTTACAACAGAGGGGCTCTAAGAGCGAAAGTTTGAGAACCGCTGACCTCGCTATTGCCACACTCTATGTCGAAATCAGAACGACTGACGAATGGCTTCATTCAAACGTCAAATATTATCCCAAATAAGATGCCTCGATTCAGTGATCGCTCATCCAACAAAGAAGGTTAAGCTAAACGTGCATCTGCTGACTGTTAACACCAAATCTGTGATCAGCATTTAGGTTCGGATGGGAGGATGAAACGTACCCTCCTTATTTGGCATACCTACTCATCAGAATTGATAAACTGAGCTCTTGTTGGCAGTTTGAGTCATCATGATTAGAATATCTTGCGGAAGACACTTCCAGTTCATTAGCATAGGTGACCGGCTACTGTGTAGATGCTGCCAGTCAACACTTACTCATCGAATTATTAATGCTTTTGGTTGAGCAATAACCCATAAAGTAAGAACAAAGATGTTTGGAGACGTAGTTATGAAACAACTGCTGCTTTAATATCAGCACTCATCTCTGGGGTGATTGTATTTTAAGATAACAAGAAATGAGTGAATGATTAACTCGAAGTTTTTGAATTTTTGTTATTATTGATGATTCGAGGATATTTCATACAGACAATTGTATTTCCTTAATAAAATGTTACACATGAGTTGCAGGAAATAAAAGAGTGTTAAGAAAAACCGAGTATAATAACGAAATTTTATTCTCAGAGAATTCAAGAATTTTAGGATTATCAACACAATGTATGGACTCGACAGGCATCAATAACAGCTTGACTTCGTTCTTGCATACTGTTCAAAAGGTTGTTGAACATTTCTTGAGGAATTTGGTTCCATAAACGGGGCAGAAGCTCTCTCAGATCATTTGAGGATTCTAGGGTAGGTTGATGATTATCTTATCTTCTTTGGCGCATATCCCATGCATGTTTTATGCAATTCAAATCTGGTGAGTGCGGAGGTAATGGTAAATGTGGAATACCCAGCTCCTCGCGCGCATTCTCAACTATGGCTGCTATGCGGTCTAGCGTTATCGTGTAGAAATAGAAGAGTTTCACTAATAGCAGCGTGGAAATTTGGCAAAACTTTGTCAATAACATGCTGACAGTCTTTCTGCTCGCCGAAACGGTGATGAAACGATCCTGAGCAAGTGTTGTTTTTCGTCGCTCACTAAGTCTTGGTATTTTCAATACGGAAACTGTCTCCCTGAACCTATTCCAAAGTCGAGATATCACACTCTGGCTGACTTGAAGCCTTTCCGCTACAACAACCTGAGTCAGGCCACCCTGTATCATTCCGATAGCCCTATTAGCCTCAGCGTTTGTTAATTTATGTCTTGGCATTTTCAGAAAACTCGTTTCAAATCGAAACTGTCTCCATTTCAAAAAAGGAACATTCATGAAGCATATGCAAAGAACCAAATTGCAGAAAAAAGGCGACCAGATTGACGAAATGTCTCATACTGATTTCCAATGGATCGATTCGAGTTTTGAATGAATTTTCAGTGATTTCCTCGAAGATAACATACTTTCTCTATTTCAGTATCGTAATGAATTCATTACAGTACTAAAAGTAGTGCTGTAATGAAACTCATTACAGCATTGTTTTCAGTTATATTTTTCGTTTTCTGATTGTCAGTACTGACCTCCGATCGAATCAAGTTTCGAATCAAATCAATTCAAAATGATCTGTCAAATTTCGTATGTCACACCAACTGCCAAGATACAAAACAGAAGTCACTAATCTGAATTTTCATTTGAATTTCGGGAGTATTTCACAAAAATTGACTGAAATAGAGAAAATACCGTCTAATACTCGTTGCAGAAGGCAATTCCAACACTCATGCTATCCAAAACTCGCTCCTTCGTCGCTCGTTTTCGAACTTCGCATTCGTTTTGGAATAGGAGCTCATTCTGCAACTTGTTTTAGAATATACTATTTCAAAACGATTGAATACGATATCCCTTTTACTCTTTTGGAGCAGTATACTTATTGAAACATCTGAAATGTCTGATGACCACATGTTTAATTCGGTCCCAATGAGAAAATTCACCAGAAAAATTCATTGTCAGAAGATTTCTATGCAAATTCAGTGACATGATTTTTGTTGAAAAAAATTAATTAAGATTGCCAAATTTCCTTGTCGCTTCATTTATGTCCATTGAAAAATTCTTCAAAAATACAGAATTTCGAAAAAACAGTCAATAAACTAATAGGACAGTAACAACCTTCATCAAAGGAATTTTTTCTGCAGTGCAATAATAAAAGAACACAGAAATTTGAAAGATTCTTTCGAATAATTCTTTTCAAAACATGTCGTCTTGTTTTCGCTGAACTTACTTCAAATGATAGAGAGTGTTCTAACCATTGATAGTTGTTAGTGTCACCCCACAATTCTTCTACGTATATACAGTTGAAACAACAATTGTCACCCCTCAATTACTGCACTAATAGGGCAAGATTTATCGTCTCCTGTGAACTAGAACTAATTGAGACGTTAAAAATGATATGTAATACATCTTCAGAATGTGTTCCAACCGAGAAGCCACTTTGGAATCAATGTTACTGCTCATTCGTAATAAATCTTAATTTATCGCATAGCTCGTATTACGTACGTACTTGTTCCTTACATCTTATAGGAACCTGAATTCCAATTACTCAACTTGACTTCTTTTTCAAAGCACTCTTCTCTGAAGGGTATACAGCTGATCAATCATGAGGCAATATATCTCAAATAACGAGAGATAACTTTAGTTTAATTCTTGGATATACAAGAATTTATGTATTTGGTTCTATGAGTATCATTATGCATAGACTTGACACAAAATATGCAGATATTGGTATTTCCAAAATTTGTAGGTACTGTGAAAATTCTCGCAAGAAAGTTATTTTGGATGCAAAGACCTATGCTTTCGTTCACATGAGAATTTCAGTTTGTTCATCATTTTGTATTTGAAACTCACTGATTTTGGAATTCTGAAAATTTGTAGTTGATGTTTTTCGAAATTGAGTAATGTGTCACAGACTTTTTGAAATTTCCGCTGCAATTTTGAATGCGTTTTTTCAAATATTATACCCAGCTTTGTATGCATACTCATATTTCTGATTAAAAGCTACAGTGCTTTTATGTATCATTTACATTTTTTACCCAGAAAATTTTTCTAAAATCTGAAAAAACCTGAATTATTCAGAGGGGGCTCTATTCCAACGTTGAGATTGTTTTGAGAAAAAGAAAAAATGGAAAAAAATAGCGAGGACATTTTTGAAACATAGATAAATTGAAAAGAGTAATCATCGAAATGAATAGTATCTTCAATTTATAGGCTCACAAGTCTTTTATGAAGAGAACTCGAAGGATGAAGTCAGATTTTGTCCTCGAGAGAAGAAATTCCGCCTCATCAGTATCTCATATCTCTCAGAGACAAAATTTTCATGAAAAACTTCTACCTGGGATTGATCAATCCAAGAAGTTCTAGAATGGGTTTCATTTCACTATAATTACACTGTGCAAAAAAAATTAACGCACTTTATGGAAATCTCGAATTTATTCTACAACTGAAGGTGATCTCGAAGATAATTATTCATGAATTATGCATGCATATGTTATCCACTGTCAACGTTTTTCTTCAATACAGATAGTTTTCCCAGCAGGAATAAAAAAAAGATGATATTATCAGATTTTGAATGTATTGGCTCCATTCTGAAATCAGTCGTTCTCGATCAATTCTAGTGATCAATAGTTTTTTTTTCGTTTGATTTTATACACTCGATCGCTATGCAACGCGAAACACGCAATTTGACCCAGGAGGAATGTGCCCAAGCGGTAGTTTTGCGAGAAGAAGGGTGGCATAAAAAAAATTGCAAAAAAGGTTTGGAGTTTCCCATACGAGTGTGTCCAGAATGTTGCAGCGATTCAGGGAGGCAGGTATGAATATCCGAAGAACAGGACAGGGTAGACCATGGGTAACAACTGCCATTCAAGAACGTTACTTGAGAGTTTCTTCGTTGAGACAACGGTTTGCAACCGCTCGCCTCCTTCAAACTCAGTTTGAACAAACTCATGAGGTGCAAATTAGCACTCAGACAATAAGAAATCGCCTCTTAGAATATGATTTAAGGCCTCGTGTCGCGGCAAGAGGCCTAGCTCTTACCCCAGCCCATCGAAGGGCGCGTTTGGATTTTGCGAGAGAGCATATCCATTGGAAAGAGGCCGTTTTGGAAAGAGTTCTCTTCACAGATGAGTCTAGAATTCCACCTCTACCATTATGATTGACGTTCCTTTGTGCACAAACGTCCACATGAAAGATATGATCAGTGCAATTTCCTGAATACTACTGGTTTCGGGGGAAGATCGATTATGGTATGGGGTGGATTATCTTTGACTGCTCGCTATCAGACCTAGTGGTCGTTGATAAAGCAGCTTTGAATGCTGATAAGTATATAAGGAACATTCTTGAAGAGCATGAAGTGCCATTTTTTCCATTTATTGGTGAAAATATCATTTTTATGGACGATAATGCCAGACCCCATCGTGCGCGCATCCTTCAGGAGTACCTTGAAGAGGTTGAAGTCTCTCGAATTGAATGGCCTGAAAGAAGTCCAGATCTCAATCCGATTGAGCAGGTTTGGGAAAACCTCAATAGAAGGCTGAGAAGTTCAGAAAATCTCCCAGCTACTCTTGATGACTTAGGTCAGAACATTTAAAGATCACTCATTTTAAGTATGAACCGTCTTTACCGAGCTGTAATTAACGCAAGGGGTGAAAATACCAAGTATTAAATCACTTATCAGCATTTCAGAATTTTGAAAATTGTTCATTTCTCTTCTTCCACATAAGATTCGGTGAAATCCTGAATTCTTCTTCCATTCAATGTGTCTTGTTTCGTTCGAAACCTTCCCGAGAGAACATAAAAAATAAGTTATAAAGTCAATGTAGAGTTAACTTTCAATAAAATTGAGATTTTCAGAATGTGCGTTAATTTTCTTGCGATCGTGGTCCATCAAGCGTGTGGGACATCTTTCCACAAGTCCGAACAATAACTGATCGTGAAAAACATTTTCCCAACACCGCAATAAATCCGGCCCGACCAAATAAATATCCCGAATTCACAGCAGAACGTCGAAATGTTTATATTCATTTACGATGGATCAACCGCGAAGTTACATTACTGAAATTTGATTACTTATTTTATGGCTCGGACACGGCGTTTTCAATCGAACTCGTTCTGAATGAAACGTCTAGAATAACAGTTCCTACTCAGAATGAGTTTGTTTCAGTTAATGAACGGGAAAAATTTATGGGATCTCTTCAAAGTCAGGAAGGAGTGCGACGATTGTGGTCTTCTTTGAACTTGGAGGTTGTTTGTTTTTTTCGCGAGTTATGATGTTTATGTGTGACCCCGCGAGGAATGCGAGAGGATTTCCCAATTTCTGTGCGTGGGGAAATCTATGACGGCATCCTATATGATGTTGGAGGGTTTTTAAACTGAAAAGATCGCAAAAGTTTTGTTCTGTGTCAGAAGTTCAGTTTTAAAACATGTGAACTGTGCCAATTTGAGATATTCTAGCATTATTTTATTCTACAAGATGTGGCAGAATGAAAAGATTTGTCAGAGAAATGTTATTTCAATATTTTTTTCTACAAATGAAAACTTTTCATTTTATTATGTCTCTCGTTGTATTGTGCCCTTTTTCATTCAATGCTCAAACGTATGAATTGAGTTCGGTAAAGATCGTCTGTGATTGTTTTGATTAAGTAATGCCTCAAATTCTGCATCTTCGAAAACCTTCTGGTCTTCGACGTTAAAATTTCTGTTTTTCGGCGCGTTCTTTCACTAATAGAGGCCTCACATAAGGTATTTTAGAGCATTCGATTAGCCTCAGCGGCATATATTGAAGCAGAAAATTAAAACTTCCCCGCCAATAAATTCCGGACAGGCAAAAATTTTGTCAAATTCAACACCCTGTATCTTTTTTCGGGTTCTCCGATTTTGTTGAAATTTTCATCAGGTATAGTATTGGGTCTTGTTATATTAACCGGAAATTTACTGTGCGAAAATACCTGTAGTTCATTCGTTATACAGGATGAAACAAAACCTTTTTTATACCCTTCATTTCCACTCTGTGGTGGATTTGAGACGGAAAATAGGATATCACTCAGTTTTAATTTGAAGTGTGACCCTTTCTTTACAAAATGTTTTTTGATTTACGTCAGTATCTGTTTAAAAAAAATACACATTTTAAAAGAAAGTCAATTTTTATAACAATTCAAAACATTACAATACCGTATCGACTAGTTTACATAAACAAACATCTGAAAATCAATAGCGTGTATTTCCACCCCGCTTTTCCATCACTTCTACCATACGACGTAGTATACTGCCAATGCATTCACGAATTGCTTCTGGGGAAATATTTTCCTATTCATCAAGAAAGGCTGTTCGTAAATTGGGCAAAGTGTTGGGCTGCCGATTTCGAACACGTCTACCTAGCGTATCCCATACATGTTCAATTGGATTTGAATCTGGCATTCTGGCTGACCACACGAATCGTTGAATATTTGCCTCTTCAAAGTATTCTGTTACAACCCGTGCAACATGAGGCCTAGCATTGTTCTGCAATCACAGAAATTGTTGCTTCCCCCAGAAGCAATTCTTAAATGGATTGAAAGTAAGCCACGTCATATGGTAAAAGTGATGAGGAAGCGCGATGGAAATACACGCTATTTATTTTCAGATGTTTGTTCATGTTTACTAGTCGATAAGGTATTGTAAAGTTTTAAATTGTTATAAGAATTGAAAAAATGCATTACTTTATTTGAAAATGTGTATTTTTTTTCAAGCAGAAAGGACGTTAATCAAAAAACATTTTGTTGAGAAAGTGTCACACTTCAAATTAAAACTGAATGATATCAAATTTCACCACAGGGTGTTCAGAAATTAAGGGTATAAAACAAGGTTTTGTTTCACCCTGTATAACTACAGGTATTTTCGCAAAGTAAATTTCATGTTATCATAAAAAGACCCAATACTATACCTGATGAAAATTTCAACAAAGTTGAAGAACACAAAAAAAGATACATAGTGTTGAATTTGACAAAAATTTTGCCTGTCCGGAATTTATTGACAAGGAGTGTATTCCGATGGCGTTATGTTTAGTTTACAAAGACCTAAGCTTAGTGTATGACATTCAAGATCTATTTATTCGAAGTACCATTTAACAATGTTTTTACACCTAATAATATCGACATTATTTCTTGATGGATGGAGTTGAACAGAAAATAGAATTCGATCAAACTATTACTAAGGTTCCTATCATGTATGTTTTCTTCATTTTTCACCTAATTCTATGTTTTGTGTCCAATGTTTATTCTTTGCTTCAGCACCTGCCTTCAATTTCTACGAAATTCTCAGAATAAAATTCAGAAAAAAAATTGGAAATTTACTTATTAAATGAAACATAGGGTATAACAACTTTGAAGTATAACTCTAAAATGATCATCCAGAAATATTCTTAGTGCAAACCAATGGAATCAACATGAAAAATATATAACAAAGAAGTGTTCATCTTGCGAATATCGAGGTACACAATATCTTCGAATTCACAAATCTCTCCTAGCAAATTTCGAATGCATTCCACATTTATATACGTTAAATTTTTTTCAGTCGTTCATTTTGAGATGTTTTTCATGTTTTTCTTTTCAAAAATTTTTCTCATTTATCGATGTTTCCCATTGTTTCTGAAAAAAAATAGGCTTATTTCCTTATAATTTTGTCAATTACTCATTTTATAAAAAAGTGGCCTCCCGATTGTGCAAAATCGCAATTTGGCTATCAATTTTTCACTATCATCACAGACGAAGTGTTATTAAACTAGATAATGATGTAGTTGATCTAGTCAACCTTCGAAAATGATTTCCGCTACTAGCCAGAGTTACATAGAATCACTGTTACGAGGGTATCTATTCATTGAACTCAACGTTTTAATTATTTGTTATTCTCCTTGAACTTGTTAAACGATGAGATAATTATACCACCGAAATATTTACATGCGTTACCTCGGTATCTATTGTTGAAGTAGTTTCTAGTTTGTTTGTGTTCTTTCGGAGAAATTTGATGAGTGCTAGTGTCAGTTCACAAACTGACAGAGGTTTTTCTATCTTAAAATTTTATTTCTCCATCATCCCATATTTCATGTTTTGTTGTTCTTTTGTATTCTTCGTCATGTAAGTTTAATAATTTTGATATTTTTCAACTCAAATTTCCAAACGCAGAACCTGTATAACTCAAAACAATCGATATCCTTCAATGGATGTGTATGGACTACGGAAATATTAAAGCAATTTATAACAATAACAGTCTGATTCATACCCTGTGGATATGAACGAATGACAAACAGATTCAAGAACAGGTAATGATCAACTTAGACTTTTATCTTGGCAATAAAACCCTGTTGATTGAACAATACTGAATAAATAACCATTTTTTTCGAGGCGCCATGCTTATTACGAATATTTAGAACGCACAGCAAATATTGAAATAAGCAGATGATGTAATGTGTAATGTTTTGAACATGAAAATGTACGAGAGGTTCATCAAATTATCCAGGCATGGGCTGGTGTAACCAAGATTATATCTATGATTTGATCATTCACGGGTGTTTATATCAACAAATTCTCAATCATACATTCTTGAATTTGAACATTTGAAATGGATCAACGTGTATCTTTTTCGAATCGTATCACTTCCATGTTTTCTCTTATAGATGAGGTTTTCAGACAATTTTGACAGGTGACACTATAAAATTATTGAAAAAAATATCACAGTAACGTATCATTAAGATAATAACCGATGATTACTGAGCGTTTATAAATCCATGTGGCTTCTAGATCATGATTGATGATGCGGTATGCAGGACGATTAGAAATAATTTTTGAAAATAGTTTTTCTCGAGCCAGTTTTTGAAACTGAAGGCATATATTGACATTGGGAGA